>CM075851.1:117050595-117245595 GCA_037975125.1 Latrodectus hesperus
ATAACTTTTTATCAAAATTTTAGTATAATTAAATAAGTTCTTAAAAATTTTAATTAGAGTCTATTTAAAATGAAGTTTTAATTCAGACTGATACTGATATTTACTGGTTTCAATCTTTAACTGAAATTAAATGTTTGCATTATATTATACCTTATCTTAAAGGTAACCGAGTTCTATCTAATATTAATTATTAAATGAATGATAGAAAATACATGAATATATAATAGCTGTTTTCACAAGTAATTCGATGAAAATTACGTATATAAATAAATTCTTTCTTTTAAGGCTGATGCAAGCAAAAAACTAACCATGCAAAAGTAAATACATTTTTTCTTATAATCATTTAGAATGGTCAGGTGCATATTTAATTAAAATCTGCAGTACGCATAAAAATGATAGATGAAATATGAAATACAACTCTTACTTCAACAATCTTAAAAATAGATAATGCAACTTAACTGAGACAACAATTTAATGGATTAAAAAGATTAAGGATGCTCAAAGAGAAAAACCTGTCGGACCTAAAATGAACTGGCAAATTGAAATTCAAAGAATGGAGCTTAAGTCTGTTGCAAAAACAATTAAACATGATCTGTTGCAAAAACAAAAACAAAACAATTTAACAAATATTTTTTCCTATAAAATCTCACTGTCACACTACTCTTGAAGACGATCGTTAGCCACCTTGAGTCATTTCCAATTTACTGTAAATGGAAAATTTACTGTATATATGTCCAATTTACTGTAGGGCATAAACTTATTTAAGAATTAATAAATTGTTGTTGTTGTTGTTGTCATGTACCAGCTAGGCTGGCAATATGGGGTGCGCTGCTCCACTTTTTCAACTGAACCATATTTTTTGGTATGGAGTCCGACTTCTTCACTACACACATGCCATAGGGATCCGTTTATAGGGTAGGCAAAAATTTACAACACATTCATACACAGAAAGGACAAAGACAGGATGGATAGAGAGATATTCATTCATTCATTGTCGTGTGACAGCTAGGCTGGCAACATGGGGTGCGCTGCTCCACTTTTCCAAAAAACCCTATTTTGGTGTGGAGTCCGACTTCTTCACTACACACATGCTATAAGTAGCCGTTTATAGGGTAGGCAACCATTGACACCTCATTCATACAAGGAAAGGACAAAGACAGGATAGAGAGAGAAAGTACATCTATGCCCGAACTGTTATTCGAACCCTGGACCTCATTATCCGCAGTCAGGCATGCTGACCACTAGACAGGGCTGGCGGCAAGAATTAATGAATTAAGAAGAATATTAAATTATAACGAGTAATGAAGAAATCACAACTGGGTGATTTTAATACCTGGCAGGGAGAATATGTTTGACAATTACCTGAAAATCTATACTTCAGAAGACATCTGACCTTAATGAAAAACTGTTAATATACTTTAGGAAAAACTGTTAATATATTTTTAATATACTTTAGGTTTTCCTACCCTAGAAAAAGGATAGGAAAACCTAAAGTATATTAAAACCTAAAGTTATAAAAAAGCGTATAAAAAAGTTCAATGTCGTAAAGCTTTTTAATGCATCTTTAAATCTTTAATAGTTTGCGGAACGTATTCACTTGTTGCAAGAGTGGAAACTTGGAAAATTCCAATAAATTCATCAAAATAGACCTGTATGAAGAAGACAGAAGAGCAACATTCATCTTACTTTGCTCAATAGTACCTGAGATGAAGCACGGGCTCATTCACAGTAGAGGGCGCTACTCTACCACTAGACCACAATTACCCCTTCCAAACTCTTTTGGAAAAAAATAATAATTATCACGTGACTCTCCATAGTTATTGATGTAGATAACTATCTACATAACTGACTGTTCACTACAAATTTAAAATATCTTGTCTATGGGTTTAAAATTTTTATTTAACATTGTTTTTGTTGTTTTCGTGTACCAGGTAACCTGGCAACATGAGGTGCGCTGCTCCGCTTTTCCAACTGAACCCTATTTTGTTGTGGAGTCCGACTTCCTCAGTACACACATGCCATAGGGACCCGTTTATAGGGTAGGCAACCATTTGCAACACATTCATACAAAGAAAGGACAAAGACAGGATAGAGAGAGAAAGTACATCCATGCCCGAACCGGGATTCGAACCTAAGACATACCTATCCGCTGTCAGGCACGCTGACCTCTAGACAAGTTGGGCGGCATATAACATTAATGCAAGGTAATAAATATAACAAATTGATTCACGGATATTGTATTTCGATCTTATCTTATTAATGCTTTTTATTGTACTCTATTCTATTAAAATAAATTATTTGCTTTTAAGAATGAAACGTATCGTAATCATAATATATTCAAGTTATAAAAATCATTTATTTTTGTATAACATCATCTGTACTGATATGTTGTACGGTTACCAAAGCTATATTAACGTTTCACATTGCACCAATGTATTATTGCATTATAAATTTATCTCGTTTTTTACAGAATTACAGTTTTACATGATAAAAAATGTATTTTAAGTCATTCAGTTTGTCTTTAAAGGACGGATGAATGCCAGCTCTCTTGTTAGCTAATTCATTTTCAAAAAATAATAAATGAAGGTTTAATAACAACGCGAAAAACCCTTGGTACAGTAAAGCGTCTTTTCTCATACATATATAATCAAACTTCCTTTTATTAAACTTATATATATATATATTCCTAACGTTGCAGATTTTGAAAATGTGTGCCATAATATAATGGCAGTGATGTTCCTCCTGCATATTTTTATAATTATATTAATTTATTAGGTTTTCACAAAAACCCATAAATTTAAGATAAATATTAATACAAATAAGAAATATTTGAAAAATTTGTTTTAAACATAGTAATTTAAATTGAAGTGAAATACTTATCTTTCATATTATTTTCCAAATTTCAGAACTCATATTTTAAAATACAATGATTAATAAAGCGTAATCTCTCTGAAATTTTATTGATAGAAAATATTTTAAGAGAACGTTTCCTTTATTGAAAGAAAAAAATTATTGTTAAGAAATATTTCCCTAAGTAGTTCTATAAAAATTTTAATTTAACGATTAATTTTTTTCTTATGGATTTTGATATCAATATTGGCTATGGTGATTAACTGCAGCATTTTTTAAGAAGAAATTCGATACAATGTGCAGTGTCCAATTTATGAATATAAAGGATTAAACCTATCATTAGCATCCTTTCTAGATGGCGCCACCTCCGACGATTTGTGATGGACGCGTTGCTAAGCAACGGGAGAAGACGGAGGAGGCAGATTCTTTTCTCTCTGCAGCTCTCCGCTCCACAGTTAGGATGCAGCTGCTCTAGCAACTGAATCAAGCTGCAGTTTTCCCGCACGTGGAATTCTGAATCCATTCAGTCTTCAGTGGAACAAAACATTTTATGTTGAACTATTTCGATACAGTATGTTCCGTACCGTAAGTTCCAATTACTAGCAGATGTCAATTTCCTCTGGTATTTGGAAGAGAATCATCGTTCACATTAAATGTCGAGAAGTTTTTGAGAAAAAAATATTTACAATAGAAAAGTCTCATCCTCAACAGATCTTAGAACATTTCTATCTAATTGATTTTGCTAAAATGAACTGGTAAGCTCAGCCTCAATTATCATATAAATTATCATTAATTTTCCAAATCTGTCAAATTAAGATAAGATTTTCGACAAATGTACAAAGGATATTGTCACTCTCTTCTGGAAAAATTTGTTTTAAGACATTTTTTCTTGAAAATCACAAGAACGTTAAGAAACTTGCAATTTTAATACATAAATTTACATTGTTTTTAATATAAATGCAAGTCAAATTTTCTTGATGTAAAATTTTTTTATCTGTGTTAGTAACAATATATTCTGATGTGCTTTATGGGACAACTGAAATGAAATTTATGTCAAGATTATTAGTTGATTTCCAATTTACATTGCCTGGTGAAAATATTCCTGTATCATATGTTCAAAAAATTCAAAAATCAACAAGGAAAATCATTATTCCTATGTATTTCTGAATTATAAATCTGAAGCAAATGATTTCATAATTGATTCGATTTACCAAAATTTTACCTATCATGATTACGGATTTTTAAATTGATTAAAGGAAAATAAATATACTTGATTTGTATGAACATTTTTTGTAATATTATGAAACCTTTAGCACTAAAGAATTTTAAGGAAAAGGATAATTTCGTCATAGCTGAGAAGGTTTCCAGATTTATAACAAATCTCTTATCTTAGTGAAATAAATCATCGGCTGATAACAGAGCTTACAGCAGTGAAATGTGTGGCAGAGAAAGAGCTCTACAACGACTTAGTATGAATCAGCCATTCACGGAAGCATTCAGACCCAGTTGAAAGTTGCCAAATATTTTGAAAGATTAAAAGTCATATTCTTCGTGAAGTTTTCACTTTTGTTTAATATATGGCTTTACTGAAATTTTTCCTATAGATGGTAATCTTAGATTTGGTAATTGAAAAAAATAAACTACTAAATTATATCTTTACAAGAACATTAGTGTAAAAAATACATTACATTGATTCAAGATCTTGCTCTAGAAAATTGTAGAAAACAGCCTTAAATCATGTTCTGGTTATTTAAAAGGAAGAAAGTTGCTGATAAGAAAGCAATCACACCATGTGTTTGTGATAATGGTGAGTGTATATGTTATTACATTTTATTCATAATCCTCTAAAAAGTAAATACAAATTACAGCACTACATTTTAATTATTGTTTTTATTTTAACAATCTTTGGATGTAACCTAGGGAAAAATATATATATATATATATATATATATATATATATATATATATATATATATATATATATATATATATATATATATATATATATATATATATATATATATATATATATTTACTGTGGGGTAAGCAATGTTATTTCTTCTTGTTTACATTCAACATTTTTAAACATAAAAATGAATTTATGATTTTTCAAAAAGTTTAATTGTACACATTTAAATAAATATAAAATAAAAGTACAAAAATTTATATCTTATTATATTAGCCTGCTTTATTCTTATATGCATTTATAATAACATTTTAAATTCTACTTTATTAGTTATATAAATAAAAAATCAAATATAAACTAAATAATATATGACTAAATTATTTTGTTTAAATTGATTGGTGTAACAGAAACATGATTATAGTTTTCAACATGATTTTTAAAATAATACTTTTCTTTAGCATTTAACCAACATCTAGGTGGATAAAATGTATACAACAGTTTTTCAATAAATTGCCGTATGAATTTATTTCCAAACTGAACTGAACAATAAAGTTTCGCAATAATTTAATTTGTTTATAATTCGTAAGAAATCAGTAAGAAAAATTCCATGTTTAGATCTGAGATTGTACGAAATCACATCCTATTGAATTATGCCTTGTGTTTTTACTAACATATCGCAATCTAGCATAATTAACCTGTTTTCATTTATCACACTTTAGTATTAATACAGCAAGATTTATTTTTATCATGATATTTTACCCAAACAGTTAGAAACTGTTTTGAACGCAATAGTTAGATACTTATCTGAATTTAGCTGACTTAATTTTAAGCAAAAAGAATAGTCCTATTTTTAGTGATTTGAAATTTTTGAAATTCACAGATATAACTTCTATAAAAAGCTACTGCTGATATATTAAAATATTTTTGAGATATATATATATATATATATATATATATATATATATATATATATATATATATATATATATATATATATATATATATATATATATATATATATATATATATATATATATATATATATATATATATATATATATATATATATATATATAACATAAATATATGATGAATATATATGATACATATGATAATATAATATTCAAAAAAATATTTTATATAATAATTTTCGCAAAAACATTTTTGTAAAGTTTTTTTTATTTAAATTAATGTTTATTACTTAAACTTTCTGTAAACATTTAAAATGTAGGGTGTAAAAAATCTACATTTGAATAGTTCTTAACAAATAAAATCAAGAATATAAAATGATAAATCATGTGTGTCTCGTGCCAACCTCTATATTTTTTTGGATAACAATTATATTGAGGCCAGGAAAAAAAAAGTATAGGATATGAATGAATTCCAGCCAGGGCTGTCACTGTTTCATAGAGAGTGCCCTAAATGGGTATCAGGTTTTACATCAATGGGTAATCAATACAACAGGAAACGTACAGAAACAGATTCCTCTCCATCAATGCAGAAGGAGAAGCACTACCAAATTACACGTCCCTTGCAACGCGGATCACGTTTATCTCCCATATATATCGGGATGAGAATAACCAATCATTTTTCCTTTCGGTTCTCGTTTCCTCTTGTTACATGACGTGTACCTGATGGAAATACACATTTTCCCGGATTTAGGAAGAAGAAACGGCACTCAGTGAATTACGAGGTCTTTTAATGAGTGTTACATCAGCTTGTAACTACTCATTTGAACTTGGGTCTTGATGTCTATCGTTACCAACGTGTCGTGAATTATTGATTCTAAGCATCACTGAAATGAGATAGCATCCGCTCGACCTCTTAATTGGAGAGTGTTTCCGAGTAACTTTATCATTTGGGTGGTTCAATTCTCGATTGGATAATAAAACTTGTCCAGTTTACTCCTATAGAAAATAATTTAAAAAACTTAACGTTAAATCTTCTGGAAATTAATGCGAAAGTTTGAGGTGTATATGTTTGAATTTTTCCTTATTTTTCATATCTGGAAGATTCTAGTAAGCTTTAAACAGTGAATTTTACATACATGTCTGCATGAAATTACACAATCAGAATATAATTAACATATGCTACTCTATTTCTGCTGATAAAGTAATTTGAGTATCCAGTATCGCTTATGAAATCATATCTTTTACTAGAATATTGAGTGTCTGTACTTGTAATTAAAAAGGAATATTATATTTTCAGAAAAATTGAGTTTCATATCATTAAACACTGAAATAATATTGAAATATTTTTACTTAATAATGTTTTTTTAAGCAAAATTTTAAATTATAAACAAGAAATATAATTTTAAATTATTGAGGAAAAAATAAATAATGCTTGATCTTTATTGAAAGAAATAGTAAATTTATTAAAATTTATTGAAAATTTATTCCTAATGATTAAATTAGCCTAATTAAGTTGATTTCATATTTCCAATGAAATAATAAAAAGTAACAAATAACAAATTTTACTGAAATAAAAGGATATGATAATAGAATTATTATTGCATTCTATTATTTTATAAATGTGAATACATAATAAAGTTTTAAAAAACATTGTATTGATTTTTAAACTCGAAAAGTCAAGTAGAAATATTATGCTTGTATTTAACTAGAGAAATTTTTCATTTTCAAATATTTATAATAAAATCATTTAAAAAATAATAATCACTTTCTTTGACAAAATACGAAGAATTATTCACTTACTGGGAAATGCTGTTGTAGTTTATAGGAATAATAAAATTTGAATTCTGAAGCTCTCAAATGTCCTGAATCTCAAATACTAAATTATTTTATTTCATGCTTCATAAATTTTATGGATTTAAATCAAATGAAGATATTTAATTTAAAATGCTGCTTGCTGGAAGTGAAAATGTTTTATTTATAATATAACCACGATAAAAATAACATTTGTTTTTCAAATTTATATCTGTTATTAAAAACAAACAACAGTTTACGCAATAAATCCCTTTAAAACATAAATTCAATTTTTAAATAACGAAAATAAGTTTACTATTTATTTCAAACAATAATAGTTTTTACGTGCTTAAAAGTGTGTAATAGATTGAAAAAAATAAAATTGATCTGATAATACTGAATTAAGATATAATGCCATACAGTTTTAGAAGATTTGAAATAGTTCTTATATTTAAAATAAATGAATTCCATAAATAATTTAGATTTATGACATTTAATACTTTATACTATTTATTTTCAAATAATATTTATTTACATGAATTTTAAAAGGAACTAATTATAATGTAATGTAACATAGTTAGTAAAATGATTTAAAATTTTAAGTAAACGAATTTGAATATTTATTTTGGTACTTTGAAATTATATTTCAATTTTTATCCTTTTTAAGAACTTAACAAAATTACTGAGTAATTATTGACAAAATTACAATTGTATACAGATTTTTTTTTCAAACAATGAGACAGATTAGAATTTAAAGTATTAGTTGTGGTATTTTTTTTACTTTGTATTTATGATCAAGAAATATTTTTAGAAACAACTATATACTTAAAAACAACAATTTAATAATGGAAAATACCAAATTTATTACATTAATCAGATAAAATAGTTTATTTTTTTGTAAAAGACATTTATTTAAAATCAACAGTTGATTAATTATATTAACATTAAATGTTGTTTTTAATTACTGAATTATTTGTTTATTAATAATCTGATCTCATAATGATTATTTTTCTTTTAAAGATAACTAATTATTAATAGAATTTTTAAAACGAGAATGAATTTTATATTACGAATATATTTTATTATATTTTGTTTTTCCAGTTATTGTATTTTGTTGTTATTGTTACAGCTAAAATCAAAAATTATCATTTTAGTGATTTAATCAATTTATTTCAATAATAAATTTAATAGAGTGATATCTATCTTAAACTAAATATCAAAGTTACTTATTTTTATCTGTGCAACTCGATTGATTGTTTTCTTCGTAATTAATGGTTATTAGTTAAATATTTTTGCATCATACATATTATTTTTAAAAAATATTTTATGTAATGACATTCGAAAGAAGTATCTTTATTATATTAGTATAAAAATTATATATCTACACATTTAAAGAAATTTATAGTTTAATGATAACTGACTTCGATTTAATACAACAACACAAGAATAACAAGCTTTCATCTATAAATTATGAATCAATTTTTAAAATAAAATTGATTAATGTAAGTGAATTTATAAGAGTGCAGTAGCATAAGCATATTCAACTTGAGTTTCCATGAATATTTTGATGACTTTTTATGATATATTATTGCTTTTTTTGTATAACTTTAATGCATCATAAAATCAGGAATATAAAAATAAAGGTTTTAGGAGAATTAAAAATAAACTAATGCTAGAAACAAATTCCTAAATTCCTACTATGTTGGTTTTATTTTAAACATCATCTAAAATAATTTTAAAAAATAAAGGATTAAATGTACGATTCACTGCACTATCAGCTATCATATTTTTGCTTTTATATCAAAGAAAAAATTTATCACATTGTCATTGTAATATAGTTTGATTTATAAAATTTTCTTAAAAGAATTTTCAAAAAAACATATTTTATCAAAGCCAAAACGCATAATATTATTTTAACTTTTCATATATTTTAAATTTCATTTAAAACTGCTAAAAATTATAGATATATCATTTTTGATGCTATCAAAAGAATTCTTTTGCGAAAAATTCGAAAATAAAAAAACAAAGAAATAATTTAACAAAAAACTTAATTAAATGTCGTATTACGAATTATAGCAAAAATTTATGGTTAACTTATTTTGTGAAATTTATGAATGTTGAAATTTAAAAATTGCAGAAAAATTTATATTGCTTTAATACTTAATTTTTATGATGTCATAACGAGGACAATATAACACTAATTCTTATCATAAATACCGTGGCCTTTCGTAATTCAGTTTAAAAATTTTAGATTTATTTCCACAGTTTACGTTGCGTTTGCCTTAACATTTTGTTAAGAAATTAATAATGGAAAATGCTATTGGGGCTTACTATAGTATGTTTTTAATTTTATTTAAATCATATGAAAAGTTTAGTTTTTTTCAATCTTAGTTTTAGAATATAATATTATTTTTCAGCGTACACTTTAAAATAAAATTTAGAAACAAACATTATTACTAACATGGCAGAACTTAAAATTAAAAAAATTTTCATAGATTAGATAGAATAAATTGGAAAAGCATTAGGATCTATTGAACATTAGAAAATGAAAATTATGCAAAATAAAAGACAGGCTTAAAAATATTTTTGATTTACGTGTGTACAATGAAAAAAATAATGATATAAAAATCAGAAATAAATTGTCTAGCCCTCCCCAGAGACATATAGCACACTATTGTGAAGTTGAAAATTCCTTAATTCCAAGAATCCCTATTGTAAATTTTCCCTACTATGTTTAACTGTATTTCTGCCAATTTTTATTTAAGATGCATTATTGTTCTTGTACATGTAGAAAACATTCTAAAGGACCACCTGGTGTCAGCAGTGTCTGCGACAATGTCTTTAAACATATTTAATGCACTATATATGTTTCTCATGTGTTTATTTAATACTAAAATGATGCTCTTTTAAAATTTTATTCTTAATTTATATTACAATTTATTTCTTGTAAACAAAGATATCGCATTTCGGATAAATTATTAAAGGTTATCAGCATTCACACACATTTTAAAAATTCAGTTTAAATAAAACTTTATAAAAAGAAACCTGTTTTACACATATTCTATTAATAATTATCTATTACACAAATATGTTCAGCAAAAAACAGGTTTTAAGAATTACTTTAGATGCACGTTCAAATTTAATACCAGAGTAGTTTGTAATATTTGACTAGAATAAAACTTAAAACTGCAAAATAATCTCAAATATAACTCTTATATCAAAATTTTCATATTTAGATTTAAACCAAAATCAGCAGAAATATTAAAATATGATAGTTTGTATGTAGAAATAGTATTTGCAAATTTTGATTTTGAAATCCTTGTCTATTTCAATTGTATTAACGAGATTTTTAAAGAAAAATATGTAATGCAAAAGAAGTTACCTTTATAACGGGAAAAGAAAATGCTTTTATGTTTTTAATTTATGTTAATTTAAGTAACTCTCGAACCTGAATATTTGTAATGTATTATTTTGCTATACAAATATTATAAACATTTGAAATATTTTGAATTATTTATATTCATTATGATATCGTGATATTTTAAAAATTCAATATTCGATTAAAATTTATTCAGCTTATATTTAACAAGAAACTTTAAGAAGTCTTCCTAAAATTAGGTATGTTGTTATGTTCTCTAATTTAAAGTTAAAGCATAAAACGTTAAAATATACAATACACTATAAAAGGAATAGTATTTATTAAACTGTAAAATATTGCATAAAATATGTGGTACAATATTATCACAATATTGGTAAATATTATGAAATGATTTTAAAATTTTTTAAATTGTATTGTTCTGTCTTTTACAATGCATATACTATTTTTCCTTTAAATATTATCCTAAAATTTTAAAATTAGGTGTGTTGTTATGTTTTCTAATTTAAAGATAAAACATAAAACGTTAAAATGTGCAATACACAGTAAAATGAATAAAATTTATTAAAATGTAAAATATTGTATGAAATATGTGGTACAATATTATCGCAATATTGGTAAAAATTATGAAATGATTTTAAAATTGTTTAAATTGTATTATTCTGCTTTTTACAATGTATATAATATTTTTCCTTTAAGAATTATCCTAAAATTATATTTATCCTAAAATTAGGTATGTTGTTATGTTCTCTAATTTAAAGATAAAACATAAAACGTTAAAATATACAATACACTATAAAATGAATAGAATTTATTAAAATATAAAGGATTGCATAAAATGTGTGGTACAATATTATCACAATATTGGTAAATATTATGAAATGATTTTAAAATTTTTAAATTGTATTATCTGCCTTTTATAATGTGTATAATATTTTTCCTTTAGGAATTTCAAAATGAAATCCAGTACGATTCATTTTTCTTCAATTTTCTTATAGCAATGTCAAAAGTTCAGAAAAGCTAAAAAAATTGTTCTTTTTCATTTATTTATTTTATTTTCTCTATTTCTTTCCCAAAAATATCCCATGTTGGTCGTTCCTCATCTTTTCCAATCGAAAACGAAAAACCAAAAAGGTACTTTTCTGTCGTCAGATAAGTTGAAAACAAAAAAGCTTATTCTAGGGCTCTTGTAAATGTAGACCTGTGTACCAAAAGAATTTGAAAAGAATAGGAACTCGAAAGTGTCTGATCATATATATTTGATTTTTCCCTGAAGTAAAATGTCAAATATACAGATCCACATTTAGCTCTAAAGATTTATTATCTTAAAAATGATAAGTGAAACCAAATACAATAAAGTAAACGTTGTTTTGTTTCCATCAATGTGCTCGTATCAGTATGAATTGAAATGCGTATGAATGGCAGTATGATGTCACATGTAATTCTAAATATCAATTTAAAAATTTAACTTTGAAAATAATAATATTTTATTAAGTAAAAATTAAAAGAAACCTTTATATTCGTTTTAATAACTATAAAAACGAGATATATGATACATAAATTTTATATGCAAATTAAATTTGCCAGATTTTCAGATGTCTTTTTCGCATTTTCAATAGATGTGCTTAAATAATTTGAGATTTAGCAAAACTACATTACATTGAAAACTCAAATTCACCAATTAAATGTTAATTAATAATTTATAATGTCATATAAGAATATTAAGCTATAATAAAATTTTTGTATCATGATAAACAAGCTTTACTAATTAATAATTTCTATTTTCATTTGTTTTGAAAAAATATATTACATTGAAAACTCAAATTCACCAATTAAATGTTAATTAATGATTTATAATGTCATATAAGAATATTAAGCTATTAAAATTTTTGTATCATGATAAACAAGCTTTACTGATTTATTATTTTTGATTATCATTTGTTTTGAAAAAATATCATACCTTTTTTGAAAATACAAAAGTGGGTTTTCATGTGATATATAAAAATATTTTGCGAAATATGAATTGTAAAAGTATTATGGTAGATAATTATTCTTAAGCAGCGTTAAATAATGGGAGAAAGTGTAAAAGTAGATTTAGCCTTGTGAGACACTAATATAAATCCATGCAAGATAATGATCTGTTCAAGTTTGAAATAAAGATAGCGCATATGTTTGTTTTTTGTTCTTTTCTCTTGAGGTAATAGTTTCAATAATATTGCTTGACATTTACTTACTCCAACATTTATATGGTGAAATTTTGATTAAAACATGATTTTAGATATTATTTAAATGGTGAGGAATCATCCTCTATGTATATATATAATTTCTAATATTGGAAATTCAGATCTAAAGCCTGCATTTAGGGAATCTTTACTGTCATAATTAAGGCCGAGGAGATCTGAAATTCAATCTCGATGCATTTTACTTTGCATTAGGCATATTCGCCAGAAGTCTCACACATTATGTCAGTGAACATGAAATATCTGCAATGGAAGTGCACGTCAGAACGTTTTGGGCCTCTTCATTATCTCGCTATTTCCAAATTCACCTTCCTACGTCTCTGGATATTTTATCTCCCAAAGAATTTTGTGACTGAAAATATCCCTATCTTTAACGTCAGGGTATCTGTTATCAGTCTACAAAGTAGTCTAAAAGAACATGTATTTGTCCTTGATCTCAGATTATATTTGAAACATATTTCATCTCTTTTAATCATTTTGTTAATGGGAACAAGAACTAGAATTTAGCATCTTAAAGTATACTTTTATCTATTTCTTTATCTATCCCTTTATATACTTGAAACAGATCAAATATGTTTTTATCTATTTCAAGTATATATAAAGGGCTAAAATATGTATAACAATATTATTGTGTAAGAAATGCAGTTGAGGTTTCATTAATTGTTCTACTGTTTTGCTGGAAATTACATATAAGCACATTTCTTATCACTAAAGATTTTTTCCTTCAAAAATTTTCCAAATATCAAACAACTTAACTCTTTTATTAGTACTTACCTACTATGAAAGATGTAAAAAATTTTAATGTTGTTATTTGTTTCTTTTGCTAAGAAGTTGTTGCATGAAAAATGTTAAACATAATTTAATATATTTCTTTATTATTAATTATTTATTTATATATTAATCTTTATTATTAAGATTAATATATTTCTTTATTATTTCATATTCAACATAAATTGTTTATTCTATTATTTATCAAAATATTCAAAATTTAGGCCATTGTATGAATTTCTAAGTCCTTATTAAGACATTTTTGTTTCTGAAATTTTAGTTTCTTTAAATATTCAAATTTTATGAAGCATTTATTTTATGACAGATGAAATTTTTGATTTGAATAAATTCGTCATATATGATATAATAAATACTCAGGAAGACACAAAGAATATATACCAGGTCTGGTTATTTATGTTGAATATTCCATGGATGCTTACTTCTTTGCGTGTAACAGCATTCATAAAAAATTGAAGTATTTATCTTTATTTTTGCCCAGAAATTCATTACAGAAATTTTTATGCCTATAACTTCGTAAAAGAAACAGATAACGAAATCATTAATTTGCTTTTAATTTACCATCGAAGAAAATGTTTGGTTAATAGGATGAAGTGGAATAGTTCATGAATCAACTAAGTTTAAACTGCTTAGTAAACGGATTTAAAAATATTTATAAATGATTTTCATCCATACAAATTTTATGATGTCAACTTTGGTTTCTAACAACAAAGAATTTCTACGAATTGAACTTCTTAAGGAATTAAATAAATACTAAAATATTGCATCAATATATTAGTCATGTGTATAATTTTCCCTTCTTGATGAATATTTTGTAAATATTTTTAGAAAGAAAAAAATCTATGTTCAATTGATTACTGAAATTAACTGTGTCATTTTAACTACGAGATACATATATATATATATATATATATATATGTATGTATATTATATATATATATATATATATATATATATATATATATATATATATATATATATATATATATATATATATATATATATATATATATATATATATATATATATATATATATATATATATATATATATATATATATATATATATATATATATATATATATATATATATATATATATATACATATATATATATATATATATATATATATATATATATATATATATATATATATATATATATATATATATATATATATATATATATATATATATATATATATATATATATATATATATATATATATATATATATATATATATATATATATATATATCATAACAGTTTCTTTATGTAGATTCGAGAAATTGTCAACGGAATTTCATCCCTATCGAGCTGTTTCCACCTTTAATTTAAAAGAAACTGGTATTGCTGAAGAAACTGTCAATCGCATATTTATACACACAGCAGAAAGATGAATAAAACAATTGGTTGAAGTCCTCAGCAGTGAACAAAACATAAATATTTATTATCTGAAACCCCGTTTTAAATCCCCATCAATGTAAAACAAACGATGAATCAATTCAAGTATCCATTTCCGCTCGATAGGATCGTTTTATGACGCAGTGAAAACTGCTTGCCGGAAATGCATTTTTATCATGCAATTCCCATAAATTATTTTTTGGATACTGTAAATTTTTTGAGCAATAAAATAAATATATATAAAGATGCATATACATAAGTCTGAAAGCTATTAAAATGTTTCTCAACAGTATCATATCTTATTGTTGTGAAGTACATTTTAATTCTTTTTGAAATGATGTCCAAATGATTGATAGTTTACTTTGAGAGTATTTTTCAATTTTGAGAAAAATAATTTTAAATTATTGTTGTTTATTGAAATTTATAACCTAGCAAATTAAGAATACGATTCAAAAGTTAACATCTTCTGATGAATCAGCAAAAATTCTAAATAATCTTTTTAATTGAAAATTTTAATATTTTTATAATTATTTAAAAACATTAATCTTTTTTACATCTAAAATATTTTAATAAAAATTAAAACTTTTCAATGTTTTGTTTACAGTATTGATTACACATTAATTCAAGGATAATTTAAAAACTAAAATTTCTATGAGATTCTTAATAAATTTCACTGATTTTTATTACTTAATTCTTAGTAGTTAAAATATATAAAAATTAATGAAAATTTATTATTCATTAATCTTTAACATTTTACATTAAATTATTCCAAGTTATTTGCATTTTCTAATATTTATTTTCTCATTTATTAATTTGAATTATGTTTAAAGTAGTTATTTCTTAACATCGGCTTCAAACTAATGAGTCTTTTAGATTTTGATATTTAAGAGTACGATTTAAATTTCTGTTGTTATTACTAATGACACTTGGACAAGCCAAGCTCGCTATGCCTTGGCTATGCAAATTTAAGTCAATTGGGAAAGTCTTTCGTTTTAATCAGAGCACCATGAAGGTGAAAGTACGACTTTACTCTACACACATGCCATAGGGATCCGTTAATAGGGTAGGCAACCATTCACACCTCATTCATACAAGGAAAGGACAAAGACAGGATAGATTCGTGATGGAACACAATTACCTCCTCAAATTAGTTTTTTATTATCTATAATTACATTATATAATGTAATAATAAATACTTATATAGATTAAATTAACATAGTAATAGTTTAATAGGAAACAAAATAATAGTTTAACTAAGCTATTCTTAAAATATAGGTAGGAATTTTAATTGAAAAATTTGTTGTTCTGTCAAGAAAATGTAATAAACTGATTAATTTTGTGGTGGAAAGTTTTCTACTTTAGTTAACAAATTATTAAAAATATTATGTAAATTTCTCAGAAAATAAATACATGACTTTCGTTAAAATCCAATGAAAAAGATTTGATTGAATAAGATCTTTATATTTGAAACAAAATTTTATATTTGTTCTATAAATTAATATTTATGTTTTTGTATTTTCCAGTTACTCACATGAATTTATTTTTTTATGACATGATTTTGTATTACAAAAAATTTTAATGTAATCGACAATACAAAATACTTCATTTTTTAAAATTTCTTGTAAAACATCTTTATAAAATTGATTTTTTGACTATATTATATTTGATTACCATTTGTATCATTCTAATATTATTTTTTTTAAATTTTGAATTTTTTTTAAAATTAGAAATAGAAATTGCAGTTTGTCTAAAAACTCATATATTACATTTAAACATAAAACATATCCATTTCTTTAACATTTCTTTGATATTAAAGAATTGAATGTAAATTAACGAATTAAACTGAAAGCCTATCCATTTCATTAAATATTATAAATAATTAACTGTATTTCTTGTATTTAATGTAATAAATACATTTAAATGCTTATTATATTTAACAAAACCCATATTTTTTGCTCATGAGTCTTTGTTGTTGTCGTGTGCTAGCTAGGCTAGCAATATGGGGTGCGCTGCTCCACTTTTCCAACTGAACCATATTTTGGTGTGGAGTCCGACTTCCTCAGTACACACATGCCATAGGTATCCGTTTATTTTGTAGGCAACAACTTACAACCCATTCATACAAGCAAAGGACAAAGACAGGATAGCTAGAGAGAGAAAGTACATCCATGCCCGAACCGGGATTCAAACCCAGGACCTCCCTATCCGCAGTCGGGTACGCTGACCACTAGACAAGTTGGTCGGCTTAAGTTTCTTTAATGAGAATAGCTAGTTTGGTTTCTGTGAGTAACAATCCAATATTTTATTTCCTAAATAGTGTTTGAATTTCATAAACACACAACACCTTATATTTTAGTGTATAACACTAAATAAAAAATGTTTCTTTTGCCAATGTAAGATAAGCCCAAATATTTAGCTTGAATGTGAGACTAATTAGGATATAAATTAATAATAATATTTTTTATTTATATTTTTATGAATAAATATTAAATTTATGAAAGATAAATTTTTATATGACTAGTAATTAAATATTAATAAGAAAATTGCACCATCCAACAAGAATACGAACTCAACTTTTAATACATTAATGAATCCAATATAAATTATAAAATGATATTGTAAAAAGAGTAAAATGATAATCTAGATAAAAAATGAATAATTCAAAATTAGTAACGTTATATTCATGAATTATTTTACAATTAAATTATATACACCCATCTATTTTAAAAGTTTTTATAATTAACATTATTTAGAGAAAATGCTTATACTGCTACTAATTTGCTAAAGCAATTAAATTTTATAAGTATCTTAGTTTTAGTCAATAATATTATATTTAATTTAAGCTTATTATATTAATTAACTAATAAAATTATAAAAACATTTACACAATGTACTTAAAGTTTATAATTTCAAAACAAATTATCTAAAATTAGCTACAATTGATATATTTTAGTTAGAAATGTAAAACAAAAATCACAATTAAATATTATTAATTAATATTTAAAACCATTTCATTTTAAAAACATGTAAATTATTACACTGAAAATTGGTTTCAACATGCGAAAAGAATATTTTTTATCACATTATATTTGTATATATTAAACAAGAAAATATTTCAATGCTTTAAAATATATATCTTAATTTTATCAACATAAAAACTGCATAATGTTAAAAACATTGCAAATATATTTTCATATATAAATTTAAAATATAATATGGAAACATTGAAGTAATGATAAAAAGTAATGAAATTAATTTTATTTCTGATTATTTACTTTTTAAGTATTTTTTTCGATTGCAATTTGTCTTACTTTAACATATTTTTATTTCGCTTTATATCATTAAGGAAAAGAAAGATGCTTAACAAGAAATATTTTGAATGTAAATGTTTATTTGAATATTGTTTTACGCGAATAATTAATGCACTATTTATTAACTAAATATTAACACTATTAAAGTCTCATTTGTAAGTTAGTTTAGCTTCATAACGAAGATTCCATGCCAAAATTTTTAAATTTTCTGGCTGAACATTTTCCCATCATTTATCAAACATTTAAATTTTCAATATTTATAAGCCTGGATTAAAATGGAATTCTGTATGAATCTACTTTAACTGTTCACCCGAAGAACTGTATAAATATGATTCTTTTTAAAACTTCACTTTATAGAAACTATGTTTTGTAAAGGCTGCCAATGCTAAACTTGGTTGAGAAAAAATACTTACAGGTACATTTATATTCTTCTTTTGTTATTTCGTTCTTTCTCATATACAGGTTTTAACTCCGATGATTTTTGCAGTTTACAAAATAAGATTTTATTGCTAAAATATATTTTAAGTAACCATAATTTACTTAGCCAATATCTTAAAAGAAAGATTAATTTATTTCAACATGAATTATTAATTCTGGATTTTAATCATAAATAGCTCACAATACAGTTGAATGCATAAAACTTTAAATTCCAACTTACATTAAATAAAAATTAAAAGCATAAAAGCTTAAAATAAGATTTTTAATTTATTCAATGAGGAAATATTTTGGAAAAATGCGTTAATTTAAAAAAACAATTTTTCTATTATACTTTCCATAATTATTAAGTTTTATTGCCGCCCACCCTGTCTAGAGGTCAGAGTCCGTGACTAAGAATAGGGAGGTCCTAGGTTTGAATCCCGGTTCGGGCATGGATATACTTTCTCTCCCTATCTATCCTGTCTTTGTCCTTTCTTTGTATGAATGAGGTGTGAATGGTTGCCTACCCTATAAACGGGTCTCTATGGCATGTGTGTACTGAAGAAATCGGACTCCACACCAAATTAAAGTTCAGTTGAAAAGTGGAGCAGCGCACCTATATTGCCAGCCTAGCTGGCACACGACAACAACATCATTAACTCAATATTATCGAACTCTTAATCCAATAAATAGTATTAAATTATTTTACACATAAAACCTAATTTTTAGACAAAATTATAATAAATATAATAGATTATCAATATTTTATTTAAATATACTCTTGCTGATTTTAAGTTATACATAATATAACGATGTAAAATTATACATAGTTACACATTTTGAAGTTATACATAGTATAATGTTCCTTATGTGAAATCTTAATTTATGAGTAAAAATATTGATAGTTTAATTTAGCACTTTGAAAAAAGTGCTAAATAAAATTACTGTTAAAGTACTATTAAAGATTATAATTTGAGTTATTATTTATAGTTCAATACCATTTATAATTTTCAATTCAAAGAAAAATTAAAAGAAGATATTTTATTTTTATATTCATCAATCATAATTACAATCTATGCCACTGTTATCATATCAAGAATTATAGATATTAATGGAGGGATCAATATACGTTATAATATAGGGAATTATCGATATTATTTTATATTTCAGTAAAAACTTACATCAAAGTTTCATTTTAAAAATTTTGATAGTCACTAAAATGGATAGGAAAACCATTTCTTAACAATAAATAACCACCATTCTAAACATATAATCTCAAAGTCGAAAATGCTTTACCATTTTCTTGAAATGCCTCACAAAAGAAAAATTTAATGCTCTCCAATGATAGCAGCTTTCTCTAAATGGTAGGATTAGAGAAATATACTGTTAAAAACTATCTTCCCTCTTTCCTGAAATTCTCAAACTTTTCTCTTTACTCATAAATGTGACTTTTCAAATATTTCTTTCTGTCTGCGATGCAAAGGAAGGGAATATCTTTCCCTGAGGCTGAACAGAGTACCCGGGCTTTTAATCCTTCAAACCAAGTAAGAATTGCTCTGGTAAAATGTTCGCTTGGATTCATTTCAATTGAATGCTTCCCAGCCACAGTTTCTGGCCTTTTTACATCTGTCAAAGTGGAAGACAGTCCGCGTTTCTTTGAGTTTGACTTCAATTTTTGCTCTTATGAAAAATGAGGAAAAATGCGATGGGATATTTTTGTCATTTTAATTATAAATATTTTACTGTGTGAAAATATATTATGAGAAAAAGAATAGATTTTTTCTCTGGAATTCCTCGAATGAAGACCTTTCATTTATTATGAATTTTATATTATTTTTATTTCATAATTTTTCACGCCATCACTTTTTGATATTTTGGTATTACTCTTATTTGAGCCGCCTACCATGTCTAGTAGTAAGAGTCCCTGACTACAGATAGGGAGGTCCTAGGTTCGAATCTCAGTTTGGGCATGGTTGTACTTTCTCTCTCCATCTATCCTGTTTTTGTCTTTTCTGTGTATGAATGAAGTGTGAATGGTTGCCTACCCTATAAACGGGTCCCTATGGCATGTGTGTACTGAAGAAGTTGGACTCCACACCAAAGTGTTGAGCAGCGCACCCCATTTTGTCAGCTTGGCTGGCACAAGACAACAACAACTCTTATTTGAAGTTTTCCTGTGTATATAAATATTTCTGATGAAAGGAAATTAAATGTTTTTTATGGTTTTGATTTAGCAGTAATGCATAAATAGTTTAGTGATTACGTCAATAAGGTTTTTCTAAGATATTATTTTCTCGGTTATTTTCCTAAATATATTGTACATAATTTCATGTGAACTGATATACTATAGATATGAAATCACACATTTTTTATGCTTTTATAGTTAATTTTATTCAAGCATATTCATTTGAACAACACAAATTGATTTTTCGCTAACATTGATTATGTAAGTAAAAGACATGTTACAAAAACTTATGTAAATTGAATAAAATATTTTCACACATAAGAAAGACCCAAATTTAAAAAAATGCAGAACGTTTCTGCTTTGTAAGAGCTTATAGTTTTATTTTGAAGTTAGTTGCATCGTATATAATTTATGTATTGTTATGATTACATTTTCATGAAAGATGTCTTTTGCCTCAATCCCATGTATAAATTAATATATTCACTCACTACATCTTGAGAATGATTTCAATTATACAACTATTAATGATATTTATGATTATCATTATTATATATACACAAAGTCATTATTAATTCTCTCTTATCTATATAATACTGAGCTGGCAGCCGAATGGTTAGCGCTCTTGCCTTCGGTTCAACAGTTCGTGGGCTCGAATCCCACCTTGGTTATGGATGTTTGTAGTGTTTCAGAATCCACTTTAAACTGTAAGTCCCGGACTAATTAGCCCTCGTGTGCAAACAATGACCGTTGAGCGACAAACCAAACCTTCTCTACATAAGTTAGCTTTCATTAAAAAAATTCTATTTCTCATAAGCAACGATAAGAAAACAGTACTAATTTTTAACAATTATTTTTAACTGATTAGAGAAATTATATTATGCTGCAGTAATTCTAATTAATTATTTGGACAATATTCTAAACTATATGATATATTGATTATCTCATTTAAATTTCACCAGAGTAATCATTCATTAAACAAAGTTAACTATCTATTCTTCTAAATAAACACGAATGCTTACTTTTCTGCAAAATTTCAAAGATTTTTTTTTTATGATATTATGATATTATTGCTTAGAAGTACATTTTTAGTTTCTTTACCCTTTTATATTAGAAAACAATTTATTTATTTCACAATCATATGTTGGTAAAATTCCATTTTAGCCCACTGTTTGATGGAGGCGGAAAAAATGGCCGAAGCATTTCCTCGCCAATCAAAATCCTAATATAATTTGTAATTTTCAGCATTGTGATTTCAAATATTTTTTATTAACTTATTAGAGCTATAATTTAAGTTGAAATGCAAAATACTAATATTACTCACTTTTTGATTACTTAATTTTTACACAAATTATAATAATAACAATAATATTAAAAAAATAATAATTATTATTATTATGCGTAAAAAATAAAACTTGAAAAAGCAATACTGTTTATGTTTGCTAAATTACTTTTATAAATATATATGATCCTAATTTAAAATATTTCGTTTAATTTCAAACGGCATAGCTAAATCAATCATGTGAATATATTAATTTTTAAAAAAATTAATTTTTTTCTAACATTTACTTACAGCACATTAACACATTGCATCAATTCTTAATTTTCAACTTAATTTTGAATTCAGAATTAATAAAACTTAAAAAAAAACATTTACACATGCCATTCGAATTCATCCAGGGAATCTTTTGTTCACTGAAACTCATACTTTTGAAAAGGACACAACTGCTTTTGCATTCTCATGGTGAACAAACCATAGTGTGAAGTTTAAATACATTATTTATTTTTTTTAAGTAACCGCTTAGAATAAAAATAGCTTGCTTGTTAAACATCTTATTAAAAAAAAAACTAACCCAGTGGTACAATAGCCCATATATGGGCCAAAGCGAACTGAACCATATCTATTTTCCTGATCAAGGACCATAGGGGTGTGAGGCCCCGGCTCGGTTGTTATCCAAATGCAAAATACCCAGCATTTAATTCCCAATTAGTTCTTTGTGAAGTTTCTAAAAAATATTTAATTTTATAACACTTAATTTCTCTCTAAAATATCATTTTAAATTATTTTGGTTAATTTTTTTTTAATCTGCGCATTCATTTCAAAAATGTATGCAGAATTGGTTGCCATAGAATCACAGTCAATAAACAGTTAGTTCAAAATTCAGTTGTTTAAAGTTATCAAAGCCGGCCAACTTGTCTAGTGGTCAGCGTACCTGACTACGGTTAAGGAGGTCCTGGGCTCTAATCCCGGTTCGGGCATAGATGTACTTTTTCTCTTTATCTACCCTGTCTTTGTCCTTTCCTTGTATGAATAAGGTGTGAATGGTTGCCTACCCTATAAACGGGTCCCTATGGCATGTGTGTACTGAGGAAGTCGGACTCCCCACCAAAATAGGGTTCAGTTAGAAAAGTGGAGCAGCGCACCCCTTGTTGCCAGCCTGGCTGGCACACGACAACAACAAAGTATTAAATATGATTGTGTGCAATCTGATAATTTGGTTCCACATTTTGTTATTAGTGATGGAGTTGATCCAAACAAAAATCAATCTTTTCTGTTTCATGGTATTCTTTCAATGAAATAACAATCTTCCTATATTTCGATTCTAGCATTCGTCATATGCAATCGATTCATTTTAAATTTTAAGACTGAGATGAGTTTTATTGAATAGAGCGACTGAATTAAAAGTGCAAATTGATTTGAAACATTGCGCTGGGGAATGTCTCTTTAGTAAGGGAATGAACCTTCTACTGTATACAAACTACACATGTAACTTTTAAATATATTCCAAAATTATTAAGTACATAAGTCGATATTTTATCTTTCAATAAGAGAAATATTTTTTTTACTTTGGTCTTCATTTCAAATTAACAGACTGCTTGCTTCCAAAAAGTAGTTCTTTCATTTAGTATTTTTATATTTGTTCTCTGTCAAATCATCAGATGATCTTTATTTTAAAATATTAAGTCTGCTTCCTGCTGTAGACAAAATGTCATCCACTATATCAAATCAATCAACTACAATAATGATATAAACAGACTATTTATATCAAGGAACTTCAAGGAAATGGAGGCAAATTTCTGTACAGTCTTCATTTCTAGAATCAGAACTGCCAGACCATCAGAGCTGAATCCGGCCCATTTTTTTCTCTCAGAAACATGTGACAAATGAAGTGAAATTGAATGACCACTTCATCTCTGATATTTTCTTCATTTCATTATCCTTGTTTGCATCTTGGATATGATGAAAAAATGATGGATGTTGAACATGTTACTAACCAACACAGCGTACAAGAGGGTAGAAGCCGTAGTAGAATATAAGAATTATAATCCTTTCTTTTGATATTTTTGTAAAGTCTTTCTTGTAAAGTCTGACAGTTTTGATTCAAGAAATGAAGACTGTACTGAAATTTCTGTACAGTCGTCATTTCTAGAATCAGAACTGCCAGACCATCAGAACTGAATCCGGCCCATTTCTTCTCTCAGAAACATGTGACAAATGAAGTGAAATTGAATGTCCACTTCATCTCCGATATTTTCTTCATTTCATTATCCTTGTTGGCATCTTGGAGCTGATGAAAAAGTGATGGATGTTGAAAATGTTACTAACCAACACAGCATACCTCTTGTATGCTGTGTTAGTTAGAGTAGATGCTGTAGTAGAATAAAAGAATTATAAACCTTTCTTCTGATTTTTACATTTAGTTATTACTTTTTACTTTATAAATATTGTTATCTCTAAATTTCATAATAGTTTTTAGACTTAATTATAATTCACGTATTTTCAAGAGTCTGTAAGTAAAATCAAAGTTTTCTGTCTTTGAGCGCTGTTAGTTTATTTTGAATAAACAGATTTAACTTCACTTTTCTTATTATATTAGCTTATAATAATTTCTATTTTTATAATGCCAATATATTAGAATGTAGCTGCGGTACCCGGCATCCCTCAAGGAGTTAAAATGTAATTCTGTTGCAGATGGAATAAAAGGAAAAACTTTAAAATATAAGAGGTACAATTTTTTATCCAAAACATATTCTAACTACAATATTTGTATTTACAATACTTGTTTATAAACAACATTTTGTTATTCAGCGCATATCTGTTTAAATTTTTCAAATTTTCTTCTCGAGAGCTACGTACTCGAGACCGTGAGAATGTCTTTGAATGTTGATGTCACAATATTTTAAATTGTGTCATTGGATTCCTTAATTGTAAAACTTTAGTCTAACTTAATTGGAAATTACAGTCTTTTAATTGGGATGAAAATTAAGTAGCAATCAATGGTATTTTGGGAATAAATACTGCGAATGTTTTGTCCTTTCAGGTCATAAATTCGGTTTCGATGATGTTATTCAATAGTTGTTTGATGATCATCCTTGTTCCATTACACAGTTTTGATGAGTTGAGATTTCTGAGTAGTATGTTTGAAAGTCTAATTTTTAATCGACAGCAGTGTAATGGCATACCTGGTACTTGCAAAGAATTCAAAAATTCTATTGGGAAGTTGACACTTTCTTCAACATTTACCCTTGTGTCGATTTACTACCCATAGTCTGTCCCAGCCATACAAAATAAGTCTCTGAATAGTTAACGATGTTCTAGAACATTCCACAATGTGAGTCTGAATAGTCCACAATATTCTAGAACATTCTACATTCGAATATTTTCTGGAAAGTTCCACTATGATCTGAGATACTTCAGACTATTGTTGAACCTTTCCAGAATGTTCTGAAATGTTGTATAATGCTCTCGAATACTCTCAAATGTTATGGACTGTTCTAGAATATTCTAGAGGGCGAAACTTACAGCCCTTTTATCTTCAAAAGCACGCCCTTTCGGTAAAAACAGGAACCTTCTTCATGGACGGAGGAAGAGGAAAACCACATCGTATGTCTCCCTTGTTCGTAGCGGAACTCATTTATAAATTTTAGCGGCAAACACACATTGTACACTTTCTTTTATAATATAGATTGATTAATTAAAATGTACAAATGCATAAAGAAATTTTCTATAAAAGCATAGAAAGCGTTTTTAAGCGATACTTGTTTTAATTTGTTTTCTCGTATTATATTAACTTCAATATATTCAAATTTAATAACAATGCACAATGTGATGAAATATTTTCTTTAAAAGCATAACTTACAAGAAACATTTTGTAAAACTGAATACATATTTAATCATATAATCACTTTGTAAAATATTTATGCAAAGTAGTATTTCCCCGACAGAGATTGTAGAAATCTTATACATAATCTGGATTAAAAATATTAATTTTCTCGCTAATTTTATGTCTTCAAGCAATAATACTTCCGTAGATTGCTAATAAGATAAAGAGTGTCAATGAAAGCTTTTAAATGCCTCCCAAATTTTAAAGCAATAAATACCAGATACCTTCTTGACAGGAGATTTACTTATACTTAGCAATAGGAGACCTTAAAATGCCATTAAGATGACATACATCTGCTTCTATCACTATCGTATTTTGCCAAAAGAGAATTGTTTAAAATTTGCAGTTCAAACTGCAGTTTAAGACATGTTTCCCCTTTGAGAAATTTTGCCTTACGCCTTTGGACTCTATTATTAGCATCGGAGGGGGACAAATAGGATGACACGGGAGAATTCTCCCTTAAAGTTATAGGAAATGGCAAGAATCAATATCGGGACATGCAATTCATTAGAAGTTGGAAGGCTAGGAATTTCCTCAGAAAGGATAAATAAGAAAGGAGGCGAAGTAACGGAGAAGCTTTTGAGGAACCTTTTTTCCTAAATTCCTTGGATATCTTTCAGAAACTGCGCAAGTAACATGAAAAAGTATTATATTCAAAGCATGTTTTTAGGTCACTTCCATCTGAATATTATCATGAAATTTTACTGATGAAAAAATATAGTTTTATTATTAGGCATGAATAATAAGTTTGCACCAGTTTCCATTAATTTCCCCCTAAACAAGTCATATTTATTACTGTAAGAAGAGACAAGTAACTCAAGGATATAACTTAATAAATTTCAAATGGTCCAACTAATATAAAGTTATTATAAATTTTCTTTTATTTTAGATATTAATGAATTTGATTAAGAATAGTATTTTCCTATTCTTTATTATGAGTTAATTTTTCGACAGCGTAGTTTGCATAACCTTTAGATTCTTAGCTGTTTCCAGATGATGAGATGTTTAACATAATTTTTCTTTACATTGAGTGAGGATTTATTTTTATAAAAATGTATCCACACTTAGGATTACCAAACATTTTGAATTGTGAATGAAATACACGTGTCTAAACATTTAAAATTAATGATTTCAACTCACTTCATACAATTTTTTTCAGACTGTGAAATGAAAATGCGTATGTGACAGTTATGCTTAATTTCTCGTTATCACATTAACAATTATTTGATAACTAAGTGCATATCACTTACTCTCGTTGACAGAAATCAATACGTTAGGGCATGCAACTGATTTATGGCAATGCTTGAAGATGGATGATTATATCAAAAAAATATACCACATTCTATACCAGTAAAATGCCGAACGATGGCTGAGTTGTTAGTACTCCTGACTCCTCAGCTGTGGGTCCTGGGTTCGAATCCTGGTTCGGGCATGGATGTGACCTTTATTCTCTATCCTCTCTTCCGTGATGATGTATGAATGTGGCCCACCCTATAAACGGGTTTGTGGTGGTATAACGCGGGTAACGCTACTCGCCTCCGTGACTTGGGTCACAGGTGCCCGCTGGATAACGCAAATTAGTAGCAGTTACTAGCCTTGTTGTGGCATAGGGTTCGTGACCTAAGTGCTCGCCGTTGGAAAAAAAATAATTGAAGTAATCCCAACGTAAGCTGTGAAATGAATACCATAAAAATGCATTTAATAGAAATTAAGTTTATATAAAGATCATACCTACAAACATGCATATATATATAAAGAGTCCATAAAACCAATTATTAGCTTGTATATTACAAATTTATTACTAAGCCGATCGATGGCTGAGTGGTTAGCTTTCTTGACACCTGAGCAGCTGGTCCCGGGTTCGAATCCTGGTTCGGGCATGGATGTTTCTTTCCTTCTCTGTTCTTTCTGTGTTTCTCTGTCCTTTCTTCTGTGATGATGTATGAATGTGGCCCACCCTATAAACGGATTTGGGGTGGTATGGCGTGGGTAACGCTACTCACATCCGTGACTTGGTTCACAGGTGCCCGCTGTTTAACGACAAATGAGTAGCAGTTTCTGGCCTTGTTGTGGCATAGGGTTCAACCCTCAAGTGCTTGCCGTTGGAAAAAAATACCAGTAAAATGAATGTTTATAAAAAAATACCAGTATACTTGAATAGAAAGATGTTGGCCCTAATGGTTGTCGCTATGAAATATTGCAATGAATATATATGGCATCAACCATTATGGTATTTTAATCTTAAGACCTTCTTCTATTAAAATATGGCCAGAGATTACTCAAGAGTCACTCAGATCATGGAAAAGTAAACAAATTTCAGTCAAATTAAAACTGCTCAAAAATCTCAACTGATTTTTGTCAATCAACTATGATTTAGGCTTGGTAGTCCGCTCACCCAATCCACAGTACAACTGTGATCCTAAGCTTTTTGAGTTTTGTAATGTATGAGTACATTGAAGAATATAATATCACAAAATAACTTTAATTTCTATCACTCTTTCATTGCATTCATATATATTTTTATTTATGTCGCAAAATAAATTCAGTTTACTAAATATCAATACCAATGTATGCTGTGATAACACATGTTTGGTCAAATGTTTTAGACACTTTAATCGTTTTGTCTCCTGCATATGAGTTTCATAATTACTTGATTTCAATAAACTCCTATTTTTCTCAGAACTTGTTTTCCTAAAAATAATAATTCATCACATTTTAAGTTTTTCTTTTAATTGACAGAATTACTTGTATATATTATGTTTTTAAAAATATGAATAAATTTAAACTTAAGATCAAACTACACTACTGGCCATTAAAATTGCTACACCAAGAAGGAATGCAAATAACAGAACGATATTTATTGGACACATACATTATAGTGGAAAGAATTCGTGATTTGATTTACAGGAAATTAGGATGTATAGATCTTGAGAAATCAGTACCCAGAGCAGCCACCTCTGGCTGCAATAGCAGCATTTATCCGCCTAGGCATGCAGTCAAACAGAGATTGTATGACATGTACGAGGATCTCAGTCCATGCAGCTTCAACACTATGCCACAGTTCATCGACAGTAGTGGATGGTGAGTGATGGCGTGCCAATCGCTCGGCAAGCATTGACCACACGTTCTCATTTGGTGACAGATCAGGAGAACGTGCTGGCCAAGGTAACAGTCGAACCTGTTCTGTATCAACGAAGTTCTGAACAGTACGGGCAACATGCGGTCGTGCATTATCCTGTTGAAACAAAGCATTAAGGAGGCCTTGAAGATAGGGCAGAGCCACGGGATATAACACATCGGAAATGTAACGGTTGCTGTTCAAAGTGCCGGTAATGCGAACAAGAGGTGATGGAGACGTGTATCCAGTGCACCCCATACCATCACTCCAGCAGATGGGCCAGTATGGCGATGTCCAATGCAAGCAGGCAATGCGCGTTCTCCACGATGCCTCCAAACACGGATGCGGCCATCATGGACCTGTATACAGAAACAAGATTCATCTGTAAAGATGACGTGATGCCATTCCTGCGTCCAGGTACGTCGCTGATCACACCATTGAAGGTGCTCCTGTCTGTGACGCAGCGTCAATGTTAGACGAAGCTATGGTCACCGTGCAGACAATCCATGCTGCTGCAAACGTCGTCGAACTGTTCGAGCAGAAACTTGTTACATTGCAAATGACTCCATTTCTCGACTCAGGGTTCGTGTCGTGGCTGTACGATCCCTTGTGACCATGCGGATAAGATGTCTGTCTTCTCTGCTGTTAGTGATGGGGAGTCGCTGAGATCCTGCATGACGTTCCATTTGATTGTCCTGAACCCATCGATTCCATATTCTGCTAATAGTCATGGGGTCTCGACCGACGCGAGCAGCAATATTGCGGTACGATAAACCACAATCCCAGTAGGCTATAATCCTTCCTCGATCAAAGTCAGACACGTGCTGATAGGCATTTCTTCTTCTTACACGAGGCATTACAACAACTTTCTTTGCCGAAAACAATGTTGAAACGGAAATTGACATGAGAAAACTGCTTTCAAATCTCTGGTTTTATACACATTGTAGATGTCACTACTGTCGCCTGCTTTGTATGAATGCGCTGAAAATCTAATTATTTGCATATCACAGCAAGTTCTACTTGTCCTGCAAATTTCACGTGTGTGGTGTGCCGCTTTCCAGGTGTAGCAATTTTAATGTCCAGTAGTGTATAATTATTTTAGATCTTATTTTATTGAAAAAATGTTTCCACACATAAATTAGGTTTTTATTTTAATTTATAGAATTACTTTCATATTATGTTTTTTTTTAAACATATACTTGAATAAGTGACCAAACTATAAATATATCATGTTTTTAGTGATTGTTTAGACAAGCTCATAACTCCTTAAGATATAATGATTGTGGAATTTTCCATATAAACTCAGAAATCATATTGTATATATAATGAGATTTAACGCCACCCGCGCTGTCTAGTGGTCAGAGTCCCTGACTACGGATAGGGAGGTCCTGGGTTCGAATCCTGGTTCGAGCATGGATGTGCTTTTTCTCTCTATCTATCCTGTCTTTGTCCTTTCCTTGTATGAATGAGGTGTGAATGGATGCCTACCCTATAAACGGGTCCCTATGGCATGTGTGTACTGGAGAAGTCGGACTCCACACCAAAAAATATGGTTCAGTTGAAGAAGTGCACGACAACACAGGCACACGACAACAAAAATGAGATTTAACTCCATCCATCATATTCAAGTCTGCCCTTTTTATAACTATCAGAAATTATTGTCATGATCCTTACAAATTGTTTTTGTGGTTACTTTATAAAAATGAACCAATGAATGTGTCTATGCAAATAGATCGTTTAAAATCAATTTCAAATTTATTTTAATATGTTTGTCAAACATTCCATTGAAAATATTTATCAAATAAAGTGAAATCATAAAGGATGGTTTGTACAGAAAACACATTTAATTTTCAGAGTCATTAGGTACTGTTTAATGCACAAAAACATTATTTTGATGTCTGGTTGAGCTTTTCCAGTTCCTAAAATCCGTCCAGTTCCTTGGCGATAAAGGGCAATTTCGGGCAATCTTATAGTGTCTCTATGGAAGGGAGCTCACTTCAAACGGTTTCTAAATAGTGATGGCACTCCTGGGCCCCATTAGCTCATATCTGTAGTACAGTCATCGTATTGACTGTTAAGTAGGAATGATTTCACGCGCTAAATACTTCTACTTTACTGTAACTTTTACAGTCTTAACTATTTCCGATATAAAAAATACCACTTTTAATAAAATTATTCTTTCTTATTCTTAGATATATGAAACAATTAATTGCTAACTTTTATTTATTTGAAACTTAAGAAAAATTTTTCTCAAATCTTTTTTTTAAAATGTGAATAATTGATAGATGAATTAAATAGAAATAGTGATTTGAAACAAAAAATCTTAATTATAAAATAATTAACAAAATAAAATCAATGCATCGACATACATCAGAATGGAAAGAGTTATGTAGAAAATAAATATTATTTTTCTTAAAACTATGCTTAAACATGGCTTCCTTAGATTTAAATTTGAGATAATTTCCTATAATGTTTATATCAGCTATGTAAATTCAAAGGTATCTTTTGAATTTTATAACAATTTGTTTCAGAAAAAACTGTAAATCATATATTTTTTCCATATATTACTAGAAACATATTTGATAATACTTGTTGTTGTCGTGTGCAGGCCAGGCTGGCAATATGGGGTGCGCTGCTTCACTTTTTCAACTGAACCCTATTTTGGTGTGGAATCCGACTTCCTCAGTACACTCATACCATAGGAACCCGTTTATAGGGTAGGCAACCATTCATATAAAGAAAGGACAAAGACAGGACAGACAGAGAGAAAAAGAACATCCATGCCCGAACAAGGATTCGAACCCAGGATTTCCCTATCCGCAGTCAGACACGCTGACCACTAGACAAGTTGGGCTGCATGGCATAATACTTAATTTCTTTAAAAAATATAGAATATAATTTATTAAACTTAGCGTATATTTATGACAGGTAAACAGAACATGCAGATTTTAAACACTCGCTTCTAAAGCTTCAATAATTTCCACAATAACTTTCATAAATAACTGTCACATTGACTCTAGGAATTTAAAATTAAAAATCAAATTTTGGATTATATTCTGTACTAACAGTAACAAAAAAGGAACCGGCAGAGTGGACGATATTCGTGCCATTATTGCTGTTTGAAAACGTGGAAAATAATCGTTGAAAGCTTGCTCATGTCACAAAGAACACTTGTAATTGCAGAAAATGCCAGGCCATCGTGGAAGAAGTCTGGAAACAGTTTCAGTATCCCCATACATTTGGCGACGCGGCGAATATTTTTGTCGCCAAGTCGCCAAACTAGGCGCGCGTTTATTAAAACGGAAAATTTCCCTAAGTTCGATCGAAAAATAAGCATTTCAGAAAATTTAAAAAGGGAAATAAATATAAATAACGGACTTAATTGATATGAAGTTAAGCTGACATGCCGATTGGTATATTTATTTCGACATTTCATTCGTTTGTCACCAGTGTCACATTTCAGTAAAAATAATTATCTAATTTTACAAAAAAAGCACGCAAAAATATTTTTCTAAATATATACACTTTATAAAATTTTAAAAAAAGCATGCAAAAACTTATTTTTCAAATATTAACAATTTTTAAAATTTAAAAAAAAAACATGAATAAAATATTATTTTAAATATATACACATTTTAAGTAAATAAAAATGAAACACGAATACAATAAAAAAATACATGTAAGCAATAGAATTTAAATAAAATAATTACACCTTCTCCTAATCAAGTTACCGTTAAAAAATTTATATTTGCGAATCCTAAATTATTAATAATTTGGAATCCTGAGCAATAATCCATCACTATTATCTTTAATTTTAGCTAATAGAATTTGTTGATATTTTTCGACAACATTTTTAACATGAGAGATTTTTAATTAAAACAATAAAAAGATGAAAAAAATTAAGAAAACGAAATAAGTAAAAAAGAATAATTAAAGATTTTAAATATATAAAATAAAATATATCATTTAATAAAAAAATATATTGAAATTAAACCAAATAAAAGTAAATAATATAAAAGAAATAGCAAAAAAAATTTACGATAATTGGACACTGGCGACAACGAAACACAAGAACGGGAAATCCATTGATTCCATCAACAACAGTAAACGAAATTAAAATGACTAGCAATTAAAACGTAGAACAATTAGCAAAGAAAGTTCTGGAAAGTTCTCTAAGTGAAACTAAAAAAGCTATTGCCCCTAAAAAAAAAACACATATATAACGTAAAAATTATTTAAAACACGAGAAAAACGAATCTGGCAATGAAAAATTAAAAATAGTAACAAAAACTAAATTTGGCAACACTAAAATAAAAACAAAAGCTGAAATCGGCAACACTACAACGTAAACAACGGTTACCAGATTTGGCGAGAAATCAGTGTATGGGGATACTGAACTTTTTCCGAAGTCTGTTACAGCAGACAGACGAGCTTACGAAGGGCATGATGATTGGATTAAGAACGGGAGGTTAGTCTTATTGCAAATCGTAGCTGACGGACACCTGGACTCGTCTACAGTGCATCAGCTGTGGCGAAGGTAGTTTGAACATGTAACTGTGTAACGTTTGTGGGGTGCCGATGCAGCTAGAGCGATGTCACGTGTGGATTGACGCGTCCGACGGGAGGTGGTGGTGACACCGCAAAGCACGTCTACCGAATTACTGCAGTATATGCAACACAGAATGGGGATTGAGATGGCTGGTTTAGCGACAAAAGCTGAGGTTTCTATAACTAATATAATATTTAGCACTTGATAGATGTATGAATGCAGATATATCTCCCCGCGGTCACCACCAGCCTTGGTAGAAGAACAACAGAACAAAACCTTGATGAGGCGAAAAGTATCGCCGGCACCGACTTCTTCAAATTGACTAATAATGGTACCTCTCGTGTAAGATTATTTAACGGTACATTTCCATCAACTCCTATAGTTTTATATTATTTCTCTATAGCCCAATCCTTGACTGAACCACCTCCAGCCGCTCGTTGATATTCCATCATTTGAATGTCATCCGGCACAATGGACATGATCCTTTCAGAATCGACCAGTTATGCTAGTCCATGATATTAATCAAGTTTACAGTATCATTCACCAACTTATTCCTTTTGTCAGTGGTCCTAGATAAGACAGCACGAAGTGGAGACAATCTCCAACCACATTGCATGAGTGATATAACTCACTATGTAGCTATCCCTGTTTGTGGAGGCACTCCGGAACACGTCCTTGACGAGTCGCTATCAGGGTCTCTATAACTGCATTATCAATGCTCTCTTGTCAGACAAAGTTCTACGGAATTGAAAGGTCTGTCTGCCTACTTCACAACTTTCCCTTATCTGTAGCCAAACACGCAGCTCTTCTTTTTATATTGCTTTAAGAAGGTGGAACTTTGGACGTGACAGGTTCAGTGTTGTCTCTGATAGACCAAACTAAAGGCTGTCATATCGAACAAAACTATTTTCCGTCGATTGGATACTAGTAGTCTGAGCTTATTGATCTCACGTTATACACCAATGTCTGGAATTTTACCGGATTAGAGCAATGTGGACAGCTGAGCAGCTGAGTGGTACAGGTTCTCAGGTGAGTCCCGTTTCTTTTACTTCACTGATAGTCGCCAATACGGATGGGGCTTCAAAGTGAAGACAGGTCCAATCCTAAAACAATTGTATGATGCCCATACCACGTGAAAATCGGATATCGTGGTTTGCGGTGCCAGTGTACAATTTCAGGTCACTTCTATTTTGTATTAATGGCGCATAGACCGCCCAAATTTTTGTGGATGATGTGCTGCGGCCAACTCTCCTACATTAATGCTCATTATCAGCAAGATAACATCCAACCGCATATTACTCGCATCAGCCAACATGCCCTGCAAGGTGTACAGCTGCTATTCAGGTCATCCTGCTCGCAAGATCTCTCTCCAATCGAACATGTTATGATTGGATCTCAATGTCAGACCCTTCCACTGTCTCATTCAGAAGATGCATTTTGGCAAGTGGTTGACAGGGAATGGAGAGTCATTGCTCAGGACGCCTTTCGTACTCTTACTGACACTGTGCTTAGACCCACTGTGGTCGTTTAACCTACTCACTCGACCCTTTTCTCGCTCTGTATTATGCATATCATTTCGAATTACAGATCACTTACTGTTCATTGTTGTCTCTCTCTTCTTGCCGAGTTTCGTCACTTTCTTGGTATGACATTTTCAATGTCGGGCAATATGTACTTAAATTTTATTAGTTAGAAGGAAATATATTACAATAATATAATGAATGGGGAAGCTTAGAATTTTTGCAAGACTTACTAATTAAAACTAAAATTTACATTCTAAATATTAAAAAAAATGTGTAGTTTTAGATTTCATTCGAAGCCACGTTTGCACGGCATACTTTAACAAAGCAAAAAATTAGAGAGTTCTACAAACGAAAATATAACTTTAGCTTTCTTAAAAAACTTTGAATTTTTTTACATTTATTTATTTTTATTTTCTCCAATACCTTTTATCCTTTCTGATAAGTTCGGTAATTTAATAAAAAAATAAATAAAATTAATTTTGTACATTACCAATATTTTTAAGTAAATGCTAAAAATATTTATTTTTTACAGATATAAATATATTTTTCGAGAAAGCAAAAATATTTTTAATTTTTTTTACAAATTATATAAATTTAGCAGATACAATTTGTTTTTAACTAAACTAAAACTCTTGGAATTTTATTTCAGTAAATAGAATTTTTTCACAAACTAGTTTTAAGAAACATTTGGCATGTTACTTTTTATATAATATTGAACATTACTCTGTGTTTATTTAAACTGTTTATTTTTAAGAAATTCAGAAATGACTTCAAATTTTCAAAAATGTTATTTTGTTAAAAAAAAGCATTGGAGCTATGAAAAAAATATTTGAGAGAATATTTAAAAAATAGTAAAGAAATTGTTTTGCAAATCTTATAAGTAAAGTCTTGTATTGTATTAAAATCTACAAAGGATAAATAAATCGACAATGAATATAATATTTTACGCTATTGTAATGCAACAGAACAGTTTTTCAATTCATAATATAATATTGTAATTAATAATACTACAAAAATACAAAAATAATGAGAATCAAAATGCTTTCCTATTAATTTACTATGCGTTCATACTATCAATGAAGAGTAGTACTATTATACAAAAACTTGTTTTCCTATCACTTTCAATAAATCTTTTAAACATGCCATGCTTATTATTATATTCTTGATCTGAAAGCTTTGATGAAATCTGTAATAAATGATGTTTATTAAAAGAAAATTTTGTGTAACTTTATGGAAATCCAAAAATTATTCACCAGCTGTAAAACAACATGCTTAAATTTTTAATTTCATAAGATTATGTGATTTCAGTATGTTCACTGTCTGCCTATAAATATTTGGTTATCCGCGGTCCTGTGATGAAGTTTATTCCTTCTGTACTAGTACTCGTGTAGGGAACAACATAACATTAGTCACAAGCAAGATGCTACGCAATGCAGAACTGTCTGACTTCGAGAGAATATACCATAGAAATGGTTGATTAGTAAGGGAAATTATAGGAGTATCAGGAAAAAGATTCACGGAATGGGCTTTGATTCGGAAGATTTACAATACAAAGAGGTAGAGACTGACGAGCGCTGTCAAAACATTTTGGAAAAATCACAAAAATCACCCACATGCTCTAGAAGTTTTAACAAGCATTTCAGAGACTGTTGTTTCGATAAATACCTCACGCAAGGAAACACATTTACTTGGCTTATTTCTGACGCCCATAAGAGCCTCTGATTAGAAACTCCAAGCGTCATATTTGGTTGTTGATAGAGGAACCTTTATTTTTGGTAGAGGATTTGGTTGTTGATAGAGGAACCTTTATTTTTGGTAGAAGATTTGGTTGTTGATAGAATAACCGTTACCCTTGGTGATGCACGTTGAAATCGTACCCTAGATGAATGGAAATAAGTTCTCTGAAAAGAGAGGAATCCATTCTCTATCAGTTATATAACAGATCAAGCTCTATCAGTTATATGGCATATCAAGCTCTAGCAGTTATATGGCATATCAAGCTCTATCAGTTATATGGCATATCAAGCTCTATTAGTTATATGGCATAACAAGCTCTATCAGTTATATGGCATATCAAGCTCTATCAGTTATATGGCATATCAAGCTCTATCAGTTATATGGCATATCAAGCTCGAAGTTATATGGCATAACAAGCTCTATCAGTTATGTGGCATATCAAGCTCTATCATTTATATGGCATATCAAGCTCTATCAGTTATGTGGCATATCAAGCTCTATCAGTTACATAGCATAGTCTGCATTTGGCGTACACCTAGAGAAGGCATTTTGCCAAATGTCAAATTTGCAAGTCAAAATGAACCTTGTACATAGTAAAATTATGGTCAGATGATGTTTCTTGCAAGTATGGACATGTACCCTCCACACTTACATGGTGGGCTCTTTGCCGACTCCTACTTCACTAATCTTGATAAGAATGCGGTTTTCATGTGACAATTTTAAGGATTGTATTATTGTTATTTCCAAGATAAAAAAAATAAAGCCACTTTCCATGCTGCAACTTCCACCACGGATTTGTACGCTGAGAGGGTCGAGAACTGATTGAAATGGTCTGCTCAGAGTCTAGACATGAATCCTGTAGCACTCCTGAGATGAGTTGTAACGCTAAATTAAAGGGTGCAGCAACCATCCAAAATTATCGGACTAACTTAATACCTTTTTCAAGTCGAGTGGAAGAAAATTCCACAAACTTTTAAAAAATACGCGTTGGAGATTTAACGCTGTAATTGCCTCATTTAGAGGCACTACCATTAGCTTAGAGGTGAATAAATTTTGTTTATCTCTTATATCACATTTGTCTAAATACTTATTGGTAGATAAGTATATATCACTTAAGCTTTTTATATGATATTAATAAGAATTATCAGTTACCTCCATTTATTATAATCTGAAGTTAACAAGAGAAAGATATTCAAATAAGTGTCATTATATAAAAGTAAAGTGTATACTAAGTAATAATTATATAAAAGATAAGCATATATATATATATATATATATATAATATATATATATATATATATATATATATATATATATATATATATATATATATATATATATATATATATATATATATATATATATATATATATATATATGTAATACAACGCACAGTTTTATTGAAATACGATAGTTCTTAGCTTACTTATAAAAAGTATACTTTAATTCAAACTGCAAATCAGACCTTAAATGTAGTGAATTTATATCTAATAAAACTGAAAAAAGTACTTTTACTCACAATAATTTTTCAATATATAAGAAATTAACATATTAATAAAAGCAAACATTTTATGAAATTTTAAATGTCTTCTATCGCACAATAATCTGATTTTATCCACAAAATATTAAATAAAGTTACTCAATTATTCACAAATCTACATTTCTCTGAAATAAATAAGTACATTTTAACTACTAAATAATCAAATAAAAATATAGTATTCAAAAATAATTCAATATCAATGAATATATTAACATCAAAAATAAGGTGAGATAATTATAAAATTCATAATTAAATCAAATTTCAATTTTTTAACATTGTAAAGCAAATTATAACAAATACAAATAATTAATTTACACTGCAATATGAGACAATATTGTTTTATGTTCATCCAAGTAGAAAAGGACAAATTTTAACTGATATATGCGAGAAATGAAGATTTAAAATAATAATCAAAACTGATTTTTGATAAAAACAGTTTAAATATTAATACAACAATAAAATATAGTGGAATTTATTTTTGTTGCTTGTTGACATCTGTCTAAGAAAGAGTGACTTCAAATTACATTACCTATATATCAATTTGCATCAATTAAAGTAAATCGATGTCTAAAGAGTATCTTAAGAATTCTTGTAAGGTACTATTAAGTATAAGCGCTGATTTTCAAAACAAATCATTTTATTTTAGGTAAAGAATTTAGGCATAAAATTACAGTTAAATGTATTAAATATAAAATATCCAACAAAGTAATATATTCTATCAAAATCACTTATACTTCAATTAACTTAGGAATACAGAAAGCAGTCTTAAATTCACGACAATCAAATGTCAATACTTGTTGGGTACTATTAAGTATAAGCGCTGATTTTCAAAACAAATTATTTTATTTTATGTAAGGAATTTAGGCATAAAACTACAGTTAAATGTATTAAATATAAAATATTCAACAAATTAATATATTCTATCAAAATCCCTTATACTTCAATTAATTTAGGAATACAGAAAACAGTCTTAAATTCACGACAATCAAATTCAATACTTGTTGGGTACTCTTAAGTATAAGCGCTGATTTTCAAAACAAATCATTTTATTTTATGTAAGGAATTTAGGCATAAAACTACAGTTAAATGTATTAAATAAAAAATATTCAACAAATTAATATATTATATTAAAATCCGTTATACTTCAAGTAATTTAGGAATACAGAAAGCAGTCTTAAATTCACGACAGTAAAATGTCAATACTTGTTGAGTACTATTAAGTATAAGCCAGGATTTTCAAAACAAATTATTTTATTTTATGTAAGGAATTTAGGCATAAAACTACAGTTAAATGTATTAAATATAAAATATTCAACAAATTAATATATTCTATCAAAATCCCTTATACTTCAATTAATTTAGGAATACAGAAAACAGTCTTAAATTCACGACAATCAAATGTCAATACTTGTTGGGTACTCTTAAGTATAAGCGCTGATTTTCAAAACAAATCATTTTATTTTATGTAAGGAATTTAGGCATAAAAGTACAGTTAAATATATTAAATATAAAATATTCAAAAAAATTAATATATTTTATCAAAATCCCTTATACTTCATTAATTTAGGAATACAGAAAACAGTCTTAAATTCACGACAATCAAAATTCCATTAAAGAGGTGAACGAATGTAACACTATTAAGAATCATAAAGCAATCGAGTATGAAAAAACTACATTTTTTTTTCTATTCCCGAAAAAACATTTTTAATTTTCAATTAAGTTCCTCCGAGATCCATCAATATATATTCATATGGAACTTCTTTCCCTTTTGCATAAATCCCATCAGGAAGAGAGACACGTGGGGGAGGATTAGGTGATTAACTTGAAGGAAGTTCCATCTGAGGCATTAACATATCGTTGTCTGATTATAAAGGCTTGCGGCATACCCTCGAACCTAATCTTTTCCCATTAAATCACCTAAGTTCTCAACGATTAATTTAACCTCCGGCATCTCAGTTGCCTTTCTAAAGGGTTTAAAAATTAGTATTTGCTTCTGTACGTCTCTCAAACCTTAAGAAGGAAACGGTTTTAACTGCGACCAGCTTATCTCTAGTGGCAAGCCTTTGGAGCTTCAATTAACGATCGCCAAGCAGTGAGTTAAGTTCCTTTCACTCCCTCCCAAGAGGAAAGTCCCCGAAATGAAAAGGGAGCCCAGGGAACGAATTATCAGCCACCATCGTTTGTAGGTAGGGAGATATTCCCCTTGATTATTGGTGTGGGTCACATTGCACATTCAAGCAACGAATTAAAAGATATCGGCATTTTATATCGCCTGTATAATCGTGCTTTATATCATTGTCAAAGGAATTCCATATACGTGAAAACGCTTAACGTTTTTTATTAATTCGCGTGTATTTTAAGGCTATTTTCTAAATTGTACAGGTATTTTAAAATAAAAAAAATCAAATGCTCAAATATGTGAATCATTATAATTTATAGGACCATAAATTTAGAATTTACTTTAAGAATATTTCATTTACTATATCTAACTCAAGAAATGCCGCCCAACTTGTCTAATGGTCAGCGTGTCTGATTGCGGATAGGGAGGTCCTGGGTTTGAATCCCGGTTCGGGAATGGATGTATTTTCTCTTTGTTTATCTTGTGTTTGTCCTTTCCTCGTATGAATATAGAGTGAAACAGCTCGTAGGCTTGAATCCCACTTTGGGCATGGATGTAGTGTTTCGGAATCCACTTTAAACCGTAAATACCGGACTAATTAGCTCTCGTGTGCAAAAAATGACCATTGAGCGACAAACAAACCAAACCTTCTCTATATAAGTTAGCTTTCTATAAAAAATTTCTATTTCTCATAATCAACGATAAGAAAACAGAATAATTTTTAACTGATTAGAGAAATTATATTATGCTGCAGTAATTTTAATAAATTTTTTGAACACTATTCTAAGCCACACAACTTGTCTAGTAGTCAGTGTACCTGACTGTGGATAAGGAGGTCCTGGGTTCGAATCCCGGTACGGGCATGGATGTGTTTTCTCTCTCTATCTATCCTGTCTTTGTCCTTTCCTTGTATGAATGAGGCGTGAATGGTTGCCTTCCCTATAAACGGGTCCCTATGGCATGTGTGTACTGAGGAAGTCGGACTCCACACCAAAATAGGGTTCAGTTGGAAAAGTGGAGCATCGCACCCCATATTGCCAGTCTGGCTGGCACACGACGACAACTCAAAAAATGGAATGTAACTCAAGAAAGCTTTTTCAATAAAAGTATATTTTAACAAGTAATTAATAAATATCTTAAAATGTATTTATTTAGTTTATTATTTCTGACAAGAAAAAAAATGTTTATTTGAGAATAAATTTCGAAAGCCATAAGACAGACAACAAGTAGATGTTTTTGCTAACAGATACTATAATATCCTATACCATAGTTTTATGATATTCTATTATGATATTGATTGTACTATGATAAAGTTTATTATAAAAACACTTTCGAATAAAAGTTTATTAAATGAAAGAAAGAGCAGTAACTTTCAAATCAGTTTGGTGGATTTATTATATCAAAATTTTAGAAAAATCCTTATCTTTTCGGATGTCTTAAATTTTGATTAAACACAATTTTTATCATCATAATATTATAGGAATTAAAAGTATTGCGAAATAATAAAAATGTTTAAAACATATTTCCTGGAATAAATTAATAATATATAGTACAAAATACATTCCTGCATTTAAACTGTAAAAACGCATACTTATAGAAGTAATATAAATTTTGAAGAATCGCAATTTTATTTATTACAATACTAATTTTTCAATTTTATTATATAATAATAAAGTATGACATTTTAAATTGTATTCTGTATTTTCACACATGTTAACAAAATTATTTAAAGATAAACTAATTTTCAGAATAGGAAAAACTTCATTGTGATGAATTTATTTTCTGTAAATTTTTCTTTTTAAGTACTTTCACAACAAGTAGGATAAAGCAAATTAACTATATTTAAAATTTGTTTGTTAGAATGAAATAATAATCTTCAGTTTCATCTAGAAATTATATTATGGAATAACGAAAATCAATTAAGAATTGGGTGTAATCTTCATAATTTTATTCAAAGTAAAATTTTACTTGTATTAAAAAAAACAATTCCAATTTAGATGAGAAAATTGAAACAAGTGTCCGTATAATTCAGAAAATATAATTTAATGTGAGAAATATTTTGCATATAATTATTAAGCCACATAATAACCTTCAAAAAGAATTCAGTAGCATCGGTTATTTCGAAAAAATAATTTTTAAGAAAATCTTTCAAAATTTTAGTGTATTTTAAAATTTGAATAAGTTTAATTACTTCACAACCTTTCTGATTAAGAAAACTGAACAGTCAAATAAAGAGAATTTTGCATAATTTATTTATTTTTTAAAAATATTTTGTTTTAAATTTCCCAAATGTATAAAAATAATAAAAACAACTTTTTCAAGATGAGTTTAAATATGTATTCATTTTTCTATGCATCTTCCTTCTTCCGATTATTCATTATTCTTAGATATTTATTAAGAGCCCTTAAAAATAATGTAGAGTCAAGTGTTTCTATATTATTTTTAAAGACTCATTTTTTTAAAGAAGAAGTATTCTTTTCGGTCCAAAATAAAAGTGCTTACAACCAGCTTGAAGTGAAATGATTGTTTTACTTATCACGAGTTGAGTAAAGTGAAGTCATAAACTTATTGAAATATTAGTTCAAAATTCAATTTTATATGATTAAATATTTGAGTAGTCATAGTTAAACTGATAGTTGTTTTGTTTAAATATAAAAGATTACTAGATAAAATAAATAGAAATATTATTTTTAAAACTGTACAAGTACAATACCATAAGCAGTGTGAGAAATGGTAAACAAAATCTACCTAATTTTCTGAGAATAATACATATTAAGAAACTGTCAAAGCGGGGAACCACATGCAAAATATGGGTCGCTTTCATACAATTTTTGATGTATTAAAAATTATTACGAAAGGTACGAGCATCAGCAAAGATTTTAAATTTGCACTTGGTCATTGATTCGAAGGAAACGTTTAAATTTTCTTATATAGAACAAAAAAAAAACATTAATAACTTTAAAAATAAGTAGATTAACACCATTGCATTAAAAATAAAATAAAAACTTCTCTTTCGCAAAAATAAGATACTAAACCTAATTCCGCTTTCAAGCGAACGACATATTTCGATCAATGGAATTAGACGTTGGAATTTGAAATATTTTTTTTTTCTCTTGTAATCGTCAATTCACTTTACGCCTCCAAAAGAGTATATTGTAACTCCAATGGTAAGAAACAAGATAATTTAAAAAAAATTGTTACAAAATATGAAAGAAAAATCTACATTGAAAAATGTTCTATTTTGCTCTCCTCTTCTAATGAAGCATACTGACTTGATGAAATAAACTATCGCTTGCTTTATAAAAGAAAACAAGATCTTAAGGTTTTCCAGAAAATTCTAAACTTGGAAGCATGTTCAGCTTTTCTTAAAATCCGTAAAACTTACAAGAAAAGTTATCTTATATATTTAAATCCCGTTTTAAATAACAAGTAAAAAGTTACATAAATCCTATATAATATATATATATATATATATATATATATATATATATATAGTAGGCAAAATGATTATTTGTACACCACTTTTTTTTAAAGTTTAGAAACACATAAGCACCCATTTTATTTCTTGTGATGTATGAGCATGAATTTGTTTATTTCTAAGTAAACGAAAAAAATATTTTGAAATAATTAAAAATACCATCTAAATCTTACAAACTTGGAAAATTTCTTGCAAAAAGTATATTTGTACGCCTATATCTCCGGTGAGTATTACTATCATTTCATGTAATTTTTCACATGATAGTTAATTTTTTGGATAGTTAGTATTTATAAATGTTGAAGGTAATCTTTTTTAACAGTGAAGTTCACTCGCAGAGAAAATTTGAGAAATGACCACGAAATCAAAAGAGGTCTCTTTAGACATGAGAACTCATATTGTTAACCTTAATAAAAGTGGAAAATCTTATTGCGAAATTCAAACGATGGTTAAGTAACCTTTTAAAATTATTGGTTACATCGTAAGAAAATATACAAATACTGGAAGCGTTGAAAATGAACGCAAACCAGGTGGCACACTTAAATTAACTTCAAGAATTGAATGAAGTATTGTTAAAGCAGCTATTAGAAAACCACAAATTTCTGCTTTGAAAATTGCAGATGACCTTCTCGCATCTTCTACCATTAGAGTGACCGCTCAAACAATAAGAAATGTGTTACATAAAGCTGGTTTAAAGAGCAGAACTCCAAGAAAAAAAAACCAATGATCTCTGAAGTTAATAAAAAGAAGCGTCTGGAATTTGCTATGATATACAAAAACAAACCGATGGAATTCTGGAAAAAGGTTAATTTTTCAGATGAAAGTAAGTTTGAAATTTTTTCACCCTTAGTATTCAAAAATTCTGGTAAAAAATAAAACAGCCCTTGATAGTAAAAATGTATTTCAAACCCTGAAACATGGTGGTGGAAATGTGATGGTTTGGCGCTGTGTAGCTCATGGCGGATTTAGAAAATTACACTTTATTGACACAAAAATGGCAGCTTAAGGTTATATTGATATGTTGCAGTATAACTTATTAGACAGTGCTAGGAAATTGGGTATCGGAGACACTTTCTTATTCCAACAAGATAACGATCCAAAACACACTGCGATAGTTGCTAAAACATGGTTGCTTTAAAATGTGCCAAGACGCCTTGAAACTCCACCAAAATCCCTGGATATAAATCCAATTGAAAATTTGTGGATTTTATTGGATGCTCAAGTCCGAAAAAAATATTACAAGTAAAAATAGTTTGAAAGCGAAGCACTCATGGAAGCTTGGGAAGAAATTGATCAAGAAACCACCAAAAAGTTAATAGAATCAATGCCAAGACGTTTTGCAGCCATTGTAAAAGCCAATGGAATCGATACAAAGTATTAAATTTCGAAAAAATAATTATAATTATGTTTAAAATTTGTCACTAAATTAGTGTACAAATACTCTTTTTGTATAGTTTTTATAAAGTTTTATTCATTAATCTACCAAAGTTTATGTGATAATTTTTCTGTTAATATTTTATTATTATTTACCTCAGTAGAATATATTTCTGCAATTTTAACTTAGTTACCTTATTTTATTTTGCTATAAAATTCCAAAATTAAAGTGTACAAATAAACATTTTGTCATCTGTATATATATATATATATATATATATCAGATAAAGTTTGCAGTTATGATTATAGTTTTTGACCTATATTTAAAACAAAATTTTTAAACGAAATTTTGTGATATGTGTTTTTAAGAAGAACTTCTGTGTAATCTTTTATGCTTCAAGATATTTTTAGTTTTTTGTTTGAAGTAAAATTACTTGCAATCAGTGTTAAATAAGAAATTAATTATCATTCTGTATTAATTTGTGAATATATGACTTTCATTTACAAAATTACTATGTAAGGATAGATATTAAGATTTTTATGGAATTTGACGAAAATAATTCATTTATAACATCAAACTGATTTAAAACATGTGCAAGAGTTTACGTTTTCAAATGGACGCTTCTTAAAAGATGAATCATATCTTTTAATTATAATATTTGTTCATATTTTTAGATAAGGAAAATAACACAACAGTACTGAATTTTTTTTAAAAAAATAAGAGCATATTATAAATGTATTTTTAATGAAAATTGAGTGCAAATATGTTAAAAACTTTAAAGTTACAAAACAAAATTTTACCCAAAATAAATTAAATCACTACCAATATTTTATCCTATAATAAACTTAGTGTTAAGATATATTAAATAACAATTAAATAGGTAAAATGTGTTCAAGTAAACTTGAAAGCATTTTTAAAAAAAAAAAATGTTGAGACAGTTGCAAAGATTGATGCCGGCATTTTTAATCTGTTAAGCTTGTTTAGGAAACGGAAATGTACCTTAAAAAAGCTTTGAATACATTTTTAACAAAGAAGATGTAATACGAAAAAAATATCTTTGGAGGTTTGAGGAAAAAACTTTCTACCAGTTTATGCTTTCTTTTTGAAATAAAAAAATATGACATAAGTTGTTTAATGTCTGAAAATGTATTGTTTTAAAAAATGATACAACATTGTTTAAGATTTTATATGTAGTAATAGCCTGAAAAATACATTATTCAAAATGTCAAGGGAAGATTATTCCAAGATGTTAAATATAAAATGGGAAAACGTATAGAAGAATACTTTCCAAAGTGTTTAACATGATCATTTGCTTCCTTGTGCACATGTACAACATTTTCTCGTATAACGAAATTATATTTATCGTAATCCATTTTAGAAATAATAATATTTTTCCTTTATTTATCAAGAAATAAACATTTTTACTTCTGAAAATGCCGACCGATGGCTGAGTGGTTAGCGCTCCTGACTGCTGGGCAACGCGTCTTGGGTTCGAATCCCGGTTCGGGCATGGATATTACTTTCTTTCACTATTGTCTCTGTGTTTCTCTGTCCTTTATACTGTGATGATGTATGAATGTGGCCCACCCTATAAGCGGGTTTGTGGTAGTATGGCGCGGGTAACGTTACTTGCCTCCGTGACTTGGTTCACAGGTGCCCGCTGGGTAACGACCAATGAGTAGCAGTTTCTGGCCTTGTTGTGGCATAGGGTTCATCACCCAAGTGCCCGCCGTTGAATAAAAACTTCTGAAATTAGTTTTTGTCACATCTGCCTATAATTTCCTTCATGTTCTCTTCTATAAGATATCAAATATTAATTTTATTCTTAAAAATATCATTAATTGATTCTTTTACAACTTATGTTTTGTAAATACACATAAATATGTCACTATTTCGTTTTTTATATATTATTTCCTTTTATGTCATCAAAATTAGTTGACAAACTTCGGTTATGAAGCATTAAATATTTGCATATCATCTTATATTCGTGGCAATAAAATTATTTGATAATATAGTATAGTTTTCAATTAACATATAAATACATATTATCTAAAACATATTAGTTTCAATTTAAAGATATAAAAATATGCTTCGATGGTTGAATTTTGTGTCTTTATAAACGAATATAAAATATATGTTTGCAAGGATTTTACAATTCAGAACTGATTATGGTAATATTTGCTTCACTATATTCCTTAAATCTTAGGTTCTAAAAGTCAAATTGTAAATATTAATATAGTAGTGAAACCTTACAAATCGTTTTCCATAACTGTGATTTCCATTTTCTCCTTAAAATTTATTAAATCTCTCCAAAAAAAATTATATTTTCAATATCCACTCGTCAGCTTTTCAAAGAATGTTTATAAACAATGAAAGCTATACCGCCCATCTACTTTATCATCACAACCTTTAATACCATCTGGAAGAAACAAAAGATTATAAACAATATTCTTTAGAAAAGGATCAAAAATGATTTTTATATAGAATTTATTTGAATTGTAACTTTTAGAAAAGGATATCCCATATGGAGTTTGAATAAATTTCATAAGATGAAAGTTAGTTTTTTGAGCCTTATTTAAATCAAATATTATCAGAATTTCAAAATATATTTTATTTAGGTTTGTAAGTTCATTGTTTGTTGTTGTTTACTATATATGTAATGACACTTGGACAAGCCAAGCTCGCTATGCCTTGGCTATGCGAGTTAAAGTCAATTGGGAGCGTCTTTCGTTTTAATCAGAGCACCATGAAGGTGAAAGAACACACATGCCATAAGTACCGTTTATAGGGTAGGCAACCTTTCACACCTCATTCATACAAGGAAAGGACAAAGACAGGATAGATAGAGAGAGAGAGGGAAAGTACATCCATGCCCGAACCGGAATTCGAACCCAGGACCTCCTTATCTGCAGTCAGGCAAGCTGACCACTAGACAAATTGGTCGGCGTAAGTTCAGTTAATAGAGATTAACAATAATCTATAATAATAAAACTACCGAATCCGTTAAAAACGATATTCATCCACAGATTAGTTTTTTTAATATGAAACAAATATTTTTGTTTATACTTTTCATGGCTCAAGCGTCAATATTGTATATCTTAAGTAACTGTTTTCAAAGTATCTAATTAAAACTGGGATTTTAATTGTAGTCGAAAATTTTGTGAACAAATTAATGACATACAGAATTCGATACATCATGTTAGACCATCCAAAAACAGAAACTAAGAAAATAAGGATCTAAAAATATAAGATGTAATTATCGTCTTTGATATTCTTACGATAAAATACGGTTCGGATAGTTGATCGAGGCTATTGAGAATTACTGGCAAGTCCTTGTACTTGTTCTAAAGGGTTTTGGTCCACAACATATAACATATCATCTTCTGATGTCACAACATCTACTCAATAATCTGCTCATTATTGTGAAATATCCATGTTTCATGAAGTTCAGATGTACACAAGATAATATTTGATTACTTGATCCATAATTCATGTGATTTGTGTAACTCAAGAATGTGACTATTGGAATATTTTCAATTCATTATTAATGAAACAAATCAGGTTGATAGCAAACAATCTGAATTTTCAGGAACCATGTCTCTGACAGTCATGCAAGGATACCTACAGTGTAGGCTATCCATTTCCAATAACGTTTTCAGCAAAAATGTGGTTAATTATTTTGCGATATTTTATAACTCATGTCGATGTTTCTACATTAAATCACCCTATATACACTTAGTCACAAAAGTTAGTATGCAGAGTGTATGTGATGATGTACTATGAAAAAAAACACAGATCTACAATATTAGAATTTTCAAATTAACGATTTATTTCAATTACAGTAAAATCGAGCTCAATTACAAAATAAAAAAATATTTAAAAAATACAAATAATTAGCAAGATGAGCTTAACTTAAAATAGGATGTAATTTACACCATAAAAGTAAGTATGCAAACAAAAACAATGACATTAATATTGGAAATTATACAAAATCTCAAAAAAATTAGTAAGTTATTGGATAGCCTTTGGCTTTTATAGCAGCTCTCAATCTATATGGCATTGATTTTACTAAATTTTGAATGACCGAAGATGGTATTTTATGCTGCTCCTCCAAAAAGGCTTTTTAGATCTTTCTTAGTTTTGATCTCTTGCTTTCTAATTTGGCGATAAAGATAATCCAACAATTGTTCATTGGGATTACGAACAGATGACTGCGGTGAGGTTTTTAGATGTTTTCGCTCGTTATATAGGAGCCATTCTTCAACAACTCGAGCAGTATGTTTGGGATAATTATCTTGTTGGAAAGTGAAGGATCCATCAAGTCCCAATTTAGAAGAACTTTCGATTAGATTATTCTTTAAAATATTCAAATAGCTATATTAACTCATTATTCCGTCGATTATAATTAAATTTCCTACTCCAGATGCTGCCATGTAACCCTAAACCATAATCGAACCACCACTGTGTTTTACAGTTCCTCTCATGTTCTATGGTTCTAGAGTTGCATTTGCTTTCCTCGAAACTTTTTGGTATTCATCTGACCCGTGGATGTTAAATTAACTTTGATCCGAAAAAATCACGGAATTCCAAATTCTGTCTTGCTTTACATTTTCTTTTGCAAAATCTATTCTCTTTTTGCGATTCACTTTGCTAACAAATGGTTTTCTTCGTATATTTCGACCATGGTATCCTGCTTTCCGTAACACATGGTAAATTGTTTCAGGATTGCATGACTTCGCAAAATTGTTTTTCACACCAGTTGTCAACTTTGGTGCACTAATCTTCAGATTTTTTTTCACATTTCCAACAAAAATTCGCCTTTCTTGATCCGTGAAAATGGGCGGTCGTCCTGTTCTTGGTTTGTTTAGAGTATTTCCCACATCCTGGGACTTTTCAATGATTTTTTGCACTGTTGCAGGAATTTTGCCTTTGATTTTACCGATTGATCTTTAAGACTGACTTTCTTTATAGTGCTTTATGATTGTATCCATTAAATATTTTGATAATTCTTTTCCATGTGGAGCCATTGGTGAATTGTTGATGTGCTTAACGCTCAAACTTACAAGCATTGTAACAGAACTTCTAAACTTAACAATGAATTATGAAAAATCTCTCGAATAGTATCACTCAGCCTATTTAAAAGTCAAAAATTCAAAGTGCATATATACTTTTGTGATTTAAATTTATACAGATAGTTAACAAAATTACTCTTAAAGTTTTTTTAAAATATAATCATTTGGTTTATTTTTCATTACTTTATGACTTGAATCAGAAGCTATAAACAACACTCTGCGAAATAATTAATTTTCTTATATTTATTATTTTCTTTATTTGAGAACTAGAACTTTATCATTTAAGCTATGAGTTGCATATTTACTTTTGTGAGCAAGTGTATATATGTAGAGTAATAATGCTCAGAATTTTGAATTTTGCTTAGCACTTGGTTATAATTTATTTTCAAAAAAAATATGAGATTAGTTTCCAGAACATATATAGAATATATTTAAGCACAAACTTGCTCTTTAACATATTGTAGTTACGTGCATAACTCAATTCATCCCTCACTTTTTTCATAATTACATGAGCAATTCCATACCAATCAACAATTATTTTAAGTTATGTGTTCGATTGAAAAAAGTATCCAACTGCCCCCGAGGATCGATATATAGTAGTTGTAACGAAATAGACTGAAAAAGCCATTTTCATGCATATCATGTCAACGACTTCAACAGGTATTATTAACAGGATATCTGTCAATGTTTTGTGCAGAATGCCAACAAATTAAGGAGCGAACGCCACAGTTTCACGTATTTGTGGACTTGTGTATTTTAAGTACAGAGTTATAAGGTTACTTAAATTGAACTACCAAATAAACTACATCAATTTAATATGTTTAAGTTCTATGATGAATTGAAATTAAAACTGCAATCGGAGCTTAAGGTGAAATATTAAGTGGAATAACAATAGTATCATATAAGCAAAATGCTATGTATCTTTAAATGAAGACATCATAATCGGAACAAAGGTTGCACTGAAGCATTGCTAGGATCTGGATATTTATCTCAATATATACATATACTTTTGTAGATGAAATCCCAATCAAGCAAGCAATTATACTTCCCACAGAATCACTTGGACATATTTTACCGAAATTAATGCTCATCTCTATGGAAAGATAATGTTTGCATGATTTGAAATAACAAACTATGTAATTAATACATTTTAAAATATGATGCGTGGTATTTATGTTCTCACTACACCCTATACTTAGACCAGATGGGGGTTGCCACAGTTTAATCGAAGCAGCAAGGTTAGAATCTTCATAATTTTAGAAGCAAGAACCAAGAAGAGACCCCCAATACTTGACCTTCTATCCAAGAAGTATCATTCCAAATGGAAGACAATGCAAGTAGGACCATTTTAACTTGGAACAGTCATCGTTAGTGAATACGATTTACCTTTGGTTATGTCTCAGTATTCGAAATCATTACTTTCCGATATTCACAAACGAACGATTTCAATCAACCAAGTCACCGCCACTTATCATGGCCTTTTTGACTCAAGCTATACTCAAGCTTTATTAACTAATGTTATATTTTCTCTATTATTAATAATATATATATATATATATATATATATATATATTTAATATTATCTATTAACAAAATATATATTAACTATTAACAGAATATATATTAAATATTAACAGGATATATGTTAACTGAAAACAGAAAATATCTTAACTATTTATTAATAGCATGTGTATCAATACTAAAATGATTTTGTTTCTTGAAAATGATTATATATAGCATTGAAAGGATACTCTTCTTTGCCTTAACAATAACATTTTAGACATTTAATAATAAGCAATATATAAATCTCTTGTGATTTAAATATTATTTTGCTAAATTCTTTATTTTTTTTAAAGTTTAAAATATAAATACATTTAAAAGTAATCGGAGTTTTGTTAGAAATACTAATTTTACTCGAAGTTAACTACCGTAATTATTTCAAGAATTATCAGCCAAGTGGTAGTTGAATATTCAGATCACTGATTTAAAGTTTCAGAGTTCAAAGTTTAGATTTCTATAACAGGTGTGAATATTTGCTTTACTTTTTTTGAATACACTTTTTCAGGTCCTACTTGAATCTTTCCTTTAGTTTAAACTTGTTATTGTTAAGAAACAGACAATTCTTATCCTCGGAATTATTTTCAATGATAACATTATTATTTAAAGACATTGTATTTTGATAAGAACTTTGTTCAAATTTTCAAAGCTCCATACATTTACCCACTGAAAATGCAGATGATGCATAACTTCTTGATAATGAATGAAGACAAGGCACCCGTAAAATTTACTTTGGAATTTGTTTTAGTTTTTTGTGGTTTGTTTGGATCATTTTTGCATTTTTATGAATATGTATTGAATTAAGAGAATTTCTATACATGCATAACTTAAACTACATTTTTCCTTAGTATGTTTTGTAAATTCCCGCACAAGATTTTTCATATTTGCTGGTAAAAATATTTGATAGTTTAAATTAAAAAGATAATTTAGATATATTTTAGTAATAGTGCAATCCAGCTTTTTATGAAAACTGTCATAGTGTCACTGTAGTACCATGGACTTCCAGTGGGAGCCATCAAATGTTAATGTGTATGGAAACGAAGTTGCGGATCAGTTAGCCAAGGATGGAAGCCTACAGAATATCATCATTGGAGATTGCTTGTCGTCCTCAGAGCTAACCTCTAGAGTTAGGATGGCTATCAATGCTACTTTTAGGGATACCATTCCTACCCGCGAATTGTACACATGCAAACATCCTGGTTCCGCACTAGTGGGTAAACACAAGTGATGCAGCCAAACGGCTCTGACAAGACTGCGAAGTGGCCACCTGCTTGCTCAGAGACACGTCTCTGGTACCAAGGTCTCTGTCCCAAATGTCGAGTGGTTCAGGCCTCCCCATCTCATATTTTTCAGTGCATTGTGTGTGAGAGAGGGGACATGGATTTGAGACCGGAGATGGTGCTTGAGAGACTGACTATTTTTGGATTCATGGGGCTGGTGTGATGGTACTGTCACGCCAGTCGGGGATAAGCAACAACAACAACATGAAAACTGCGGCTTATTTTCACAATGAGTCTGGAGTTTAAAAAAAATTGGAAGGTATAAAAATGTACAGTAAAAATATATAAATGTATGCACAAAATATTTCACTTAGTTATACCTAAATAATTACATTAAAAATATGTTAATTCAATGTGAATAATTTTTCTTAAACTTTTATTATGCATATATTCAAAAATATTATTTCCATCTTGATGAGAAGCCTTTAAATATTTCAAAATAATTCCTACTATGAATTTTATTGGTCAGAAACAATTTCAATTTTACACTTAAGGGAAAGTATAGTAAATAATGATATCTTCTTATTCTCACTGTTTTCATAATCCTTTGGAATAGAATATAAAACGTCAAAACGCTCAGGAAAAATAAAAGTGACGTGAAAGACGAAAAGATGATTGACTTTCAAATTGAATGATGGATATGGAATGGATGGTGCAATTTATTTAAGAAAGAGGGAGGAAAATGGAAGAACATTCCCCATTCCGTGCAAGAAAAGTAAGGAAAAAAACAAGAAAAATGTCTTTCAGCGTCTTTACCATTGATTGTCGTGATCTTAGATGTCAGATAATTTGAGCTAATCTGTCTTCGGAGGGTGGTGCGGAAGATATATCTTCCCACAATCTTCAATTCAAAAGAATCCTCTTTTTGATTAAGGAGGATAATAAGTTTTTTTTTCATTGTCTTCCTCAAAATCCTGATTTTCAGTTCCATCAGGAACAATAATAAATCGTTGAATGTTCGCAAATTGCTTTTTCAGTTGTATTAAAAGTTAATGAATCTAATGTTATATAAGAAGATTTTCTTTTACCATACAAAACCATTATACGTATGATTAATCGTTATAATCTCTAAGCGGTCTCCAGAGATATCTTTACAATTTCGATGATTTAGAAACTGTACATCAACTTGAAAGTACACATTTAATACCGTCCCATCGATAACATTATCTGTTAATACTCTTTCTTTTATCTAAAACCTTTCAGATATTATATCACATTTTATATCAATGAAACAATAAAAAGACAGCACAAAGAATCAGAATATTTTCTTTCATACTTTATAATATTTTTTTATATATTAGAACAGTTTTTGTATATGGTATGATAAAATGCATTCACGTGAAATATAATAGTTCAGCATTAGTTTATTACCTTAAAGTTAGAAAGAATATTTTCATGTAATTAATTTTAATGATAGAAAAAACGAGCCTTTAAATAAAATTTGAAAATTTCGGTTAATCCACAACATGAGATGTTTAAAAAAACATGCAATGAAAAATTAAAAATAAATTTAAATAATAAGAATGGAAACATTTTATGAGGTGGTATAAAAGAAAAATATTCATAAATGTAAATGAGACATTCAAATTTCTATAACAGTTTTTCTATAAATTTCTATTGTTAATTTTATAATAATTGTGTATTAAAAATAATTTTTAGAATTTAAAGCTATTCTATCTAGAAGTTAAATTTTTAAAGAAACGTTTTTGCTTAAATAATGTAAAAGAAATTTAATAAAAAAGAATCATCTATGATTTAACTGATAGCAGAAAATTTAAAAATAAATAAGTTTCTCGTTATATATTAATTTTGATGAATGTGAGAACTTTAGTATTGAAATATATGAAAGACAAAATATTTCTGTTTTACTGATAAAAATACTTCAAGAATTATTTTCTAATTTACTTTCAATTACAAAAAATTAGATTCTGGAATTATTTTTATTCTTACCCTTCTGTAGCAAAAAGTGTCTGAAATGGTCATTCTTCTAATCTGTGATTTATTGTGTTTGATTTACTTAACTTTAAAATAATCATAATAGCTCTGTTGTTGTTACTAATGACACTTGGACAAGCCAAGCTCGATATGCCTTGGCTATGCGAATTTAAGTCAAAGCGTCTTCCGTTTTAATCAGAGCACCATTGAAGTACGACTTTTGCTCTTCAAACCCTCCGATAGATGGCAGCACCAGAGGATCTACTCCCTCAATTTTGGCATTCATCTGAAGAGGGAGTAAATTTCTCTAAACCATTGCACCCATGGTAACTGCTCACCAACCGACCACATTCGATTCCACAGATTTAACGAGCACGTATATCGTATATACTCAGTGGGTCTTTGGCAGCATTGGGAATCGAACCCCACCCTTCTAGATGTAAGGCCGATTCCCTAACCACTAGGCTACCACGGCCCTAAAATAATAGCTCTGTTTAAAGAATGATAATATTAGAACATCTTTTTTTTTGTTAGACTTGGACTTTCTTTCTGTATCTTCTTTCAATATTAAAATTTCAAAGTGAAATATTAAATAATCTAGATGACTAGAGCACTTAAATGTCCTTACTGATTGGTTAAATATTCTGTTGTCGCCCATGGTTGTGTTATTTGATTGTAGTATAAAATATTCTTAATTCTTCGCTTTTGCAATACTTTTTTATCCTACGCCCAACCTTGATTTTTCAATCGTTTTACTATGTCGAGCAGCCCAATACACTTTAGAATAAAACGAGAAATTACCTTCCGCAGAATTTCTAACTACGACAGCATTAAGTCCGGGGAAGGAGTAGAAGTTTTCACCAGACATTTCCACTCATAGGGAAAGTCGGAAAGTCAGTTAATACGAAACGGTTGAGGTGGGCCTGAAAATAGCCATGCTCTATGCAAAGACAAAAATTTGCAACGCCCATAGCCCCATGGAGGTAGCACGGGACAGGCTTAATCAGTAAAGACGCCCAAGCCTTTATCTTCGCGGAACTGGACCCATATTTTTACGAAAGGAAGAAAAACTGAAGATAGCTATGCTCAATCCAAAGACAGGAATTTGCAACACCCACAGCTCTATGGAGTTAGTACGGGACAGGCTTAGTCAGTAAAGGCGCCCAAGTCTTTCATTTCGTGAAATTGGATCCATATTTATACGAAAGGAAGATAGTACGAAAGGAAGAAAAACTGACGATAGCCATGCTCTATGCAAAGACAGAAAATTGCAACACCCACAGCCCTATGGAGGTAGCACGGGACAGGCTTAATCAGTAAAGACGCCCAAGTGTTTCCTTCGTGGAATTGGACACATATTTTCACGAACGGAAGCTATATTTGTCTTGACAAGCTTTTTAATAGTATGATACTGTAAAGCTGGACAAGGTTTTTGTGACTTCGAGCCAGCATTAGCCAATTTGTCAGCCAAGTCATTACCAATTTCACTAATAACCAGCTTTGGATAGAGCTTACAGAAATTTGCACCCACAATGGCTGGGTATCCACTGCAGCACAATTTGACGTCCTTCCTCCAGATGGGAACTAACAGCCAACTGACAGAGGAAAACAGACTTGATATTTCTAGACATAACTGCTGTGAGAGATTTTATGGTGGCCTGAGAATCAATAAAAATATAATGTTGCTCTCACTGCTTTTTATTATACGTTACCACTTATTTACTTAAGAGCCAAAGAAACAGCTGCAACTTCTCCAAACTACTTGTTAATATATTCGCCAATAGCTTGACTAAGCCTGAAGCTTTTTGAGTAAACTCCAGCAACAGCTTCTTTAATGACATCCACATCGGAGTCATCTGTGTATATATGAAACCAAGTTGAAAATAAATAATTATCATCATTAGTTGCCAGGTCAGCCATCCTTAGTTCAGAATCAGTAGAATCATTTTTACCAACAGAAATTACCAGTTCAAGGGACCGTGGTAGTCTAGTGGTTAGGGTATCGTCATTCTATCCGGAAAGGTGGGGTTCGATTCCCAATGCCGTCAAAGACCCACCGAGTACATGCGATATACGTGCTCGTTAAATCTGTGGAATCGAAAGTCCTATGATCGGTTGTTGAGTAGTTACCATGGGTGCAATGGTCTGGAGAAATTTACTGCCCCTTCAGATGAATGCCAAAATTGAGGGAGTAGATCCTCTGGTGCTGCATCTATCTTAGGATTTGAAGAGCAAAAGTCGTACTTTCACCTTCATGGTGCTCTGATTAAACGAAAGACGCTCCCATCTCACTTAAATTCGCATAGCCAAGGCATAGCAAGCTAGGCTTGTCCAAGTGTCATAAGTAACAACAACACCACTTCAAGACGGCCTTCAGCTCCATAAATAAGATTTCGGAAGCTGGGAGGTCTAAATAGAAATTCTTTATAAACATTCGGAATCTTAAATCTCTCTGAAAATTCCTTGGTTAGACTCAGAAACGTTCCCTGAGATTTCAATCTAGGGTGAAAATAGGGTGAGCAGGTGTATAGTTTTTTCAAACACCCACATCCCTATAAAGCCTCTCAGAAAGTTTTAGGGTAGCTCTTTGTCACCCATCTTTCAAAGGTTCCAGCCCTGTTTGAATCTACATTGCTTCAATAGGGGTAGAAAAAGCCTCATTGGAGATAAATCTAAGGATATTGTTTTGTACAGTCTCAACTTTTTTGGATAGTATCCAAGGCAGTAACCAGGAGCGCAGCGCCATGTTCAACTGCGGGCATGATGTAGATCATATATGTGGTACAAAGTAAATCCTGTGTAACACCCCATTTTTTTCCAGGAAGTCTTTTCAAAAGCTTACTTCTAGAATTTCCAATATTTACAACTTCATCAACTTGACGATTTCATCCGAATCTTGTATCCAAGGAGATACCAAGGTATTTAGCTGTTTTCATTAAACGATGCGGGCCATAGTATGAATTAACATCAAAGGGTTTTCTGCTTAAAGTAAAAACCTGGTAGAAGGTTTTATCAATATTTACGATCATCTGATTTTCCTCAGCCGAATGAAACAGCTCTCTCAGGGCCCTATTGATAGATATTAGGATATGCTGCATAGTTCTGTTTGAATACCAAATGTTCAAGTCATTCGCAAATAGAGCCTCAACTTCCCTATCAGCATTCATGAATTTCAGGAGTACATCATTTATCATGATATTGAACAATATAGGGCTAAGCACAGAACCCTGAGGGAGACCCTGTGTAGTCTGTTTGTAATTGGAGACAGAGCCACCAAAGCAAGTTATAATAAATCTCTGGATCAGAAATGATCTGACCCATTTGCACATATTTCCAAAGATTCATATTCCTGTAACTTTCTTCAGCAATTCTTTTCTCCACGCTCTATCAAAGGCAGTTTGGAAGTCTATAAAGACTGCCACGGAGCTGAGTTTTTTATGAAAACCATCTTCAATCATTAGCAAAAGTCTAGCTATTTATTCAACTGGATGTCTATTTTTACGAAAGCCAGCTTCTCTAGATGAAAGGAAAGAATAATTTTCCAAATAGAATTTTAGCCTACCAGAAATTAAGCGTTCCGTCAATTTACAGATATTTTATGATTACATCAGATTTCTTAAAAGCAATATACGTCTTTTATTTAAAGTTTTATTCTAACTAAGAAATATGTTTATTTACATCTGACAAAAAATGTTGTTACTAATGACACTTGGACTAGCCAAGCTCGCTATACCTCGGCTATGCGAATTTAAGTCAATTGGGAGAGCCTTTCGTTTAATCAGGGCAACATGAAGGTGAAAGTATGACTTTTGCACTTCAAATCCTCCGATAGATGGCAGCACCAGAGGATTTACTCCCTCAATTTTGGCGTTGATCTGGAGGGGGAGTAAATTTCTCTAGACCATTGCACCCATGGTAACTGCTCAACCACCGACCACAGGACTTTCGACTTCAAAGATTTAATGGGCACGTATATCGAATGTACTCGGTGGGTCTTTAAAGGCATTGGAAGTCGAACCCCACCCTTCCGGATGGAAGGCCGATACCCTAACCACTAAGCTACCACGGCCCTTGACAAAAAATAAAAGGCCATTTCTATTTTTGTTTCAATTTAAATAAAGAAAATATAATCATATTGCAAAAAAGCTATCGATTATTTACAACTTAGTACTATAAATAATACGAATAAATATTTAAAACAATTATATGAAAATAAAGATTTATATGTTTAAAATTGGAGAAAAATTAGTTTATGTTTCCATTTAAGCATTTTATTATTTATTTAAGATTTTCTTGTTTTCAAAGGCTGTTTGTATGTGTAACTGTGAATGCGCACAAATAAACGCAATAATTTTCAACAGGAAATTTCAACAAAATATTGAAATAAATCATCTCACATAATATTGTATTTTTTAAAAATAGGACTTTTTGTTTTAAAAAAATTATCTTACAAAAAATTATGAACTACTAAGATTTTATAAAAAAGTATATAAACCACAGATTTAAGAACGCAAGAAAAATGTTGTCGTGGCCTAAGGAGCATTCTTGCCTCTCAGTAGTTTGGCTTTTCAGTAAGACTACTGAGCCCCACATTGGAGCAGGTAGTTTTTGTCCGATTCTTCTACAGAATTACAAAGTGACAGAAGATTGGTTGAAAATATAAGGCGGTAAAGTAATCGTGTCCTGTGGGAAGGCGGAAAGTTGCAAAAGCTTTGAATCTTGGAAATTTCACAAATAATTTATTACATTATTTATATTTTTATAACAAACATGTGTATATTCGTGGAACAGATGCCGTATAATCCAGGATGCCAAATTCTAAGTTTGGTGATTTTTTGTTTTGGCAGATTTACTTGTTTATATGGCAACTTGTTTTTATTACATTATACAAATGTAGACGTGTAAGAATAATGTAGAAAATTTTATTTTTGCAACCCTAGTATTTACGTCATCACAAGACTTCACAATACATCAGATTGCCAACATTTCTTTGTTGTCAAAAAATTCAGAATTTTTCATTCTAGATTACACGGCATCTATGCTATATTTGAATATAAAATGCCTTTCTACATTTCTCTTTCAATTAATGACATTTTACATTAGTAACTATTACAGAGGGTATTAGAACGATTTCGATTAAGAATTTTAAAAAAGTAAATGTTTTGAAATAAAAGTTTTTGGCAACAGCTTATTAATTGAAATGAGAAATATCGTCTGCTACTTTTAAATTTATTGTTCTTTCAAAATGTAGCATGTAAACAAGCTGTGGATTGAGAGATATGTTTTTGCGCTTTCGTAAGAGAAATATTCTTATTCCAGGATTCTAAAACGTTGTCAAATGCATGGTATTAAAATTTCTAAGTGCAAAATAAGCAACATTATTAATCGGACAGGTAAAAACCGTCAATCCTTATTTCTATATGGAAAGAAGACTCCAAACGAATATCTGAAAAAAGTACGTACGGTTTCAAATGTTCCTAAAGTGAAATCGCTGGTAACAAGAGAAAGTCCATCAAAACAGAAATCAATTGTAAAATCTTTAGATACATCTGTATCAACAATAAATAAAATAATAAATCAAGATTTACAACTTAAAAAAGCTAAAGAAACATAATGTTCACCAGATTTTGCCAAGACAGGTGGGACAATAAAAAAACATTTTGTAGAATCCTGTATGAAAACCATTTATTAGGAGATAAATGGAAATACATTGTGACCCTTGATGAAGCATGGGTTTACCTAAATGACTGAAACAAAAAAGGTCTATTTACTATAGGAAACGAGGAGAAAAAATTTACAAACCTAGTTCCGTCAATGTAAAGAAAGTTTTAGTGGTTTATGATAATCGCAGGTTTCTCCTATAATGGGAAATTAAAAATAAAAAGAGTAGAAAAAAATGTTAAAATCAACTCATCATACTATCAGGAGAAGGTTTTATATCCAATGTTTATAGAAGAAACTCCTTTTTTATCCCAAAGGCTTTCGAAGAGTGAAACTTCATCAAGACAAAGCTACAAGTCTTACTTCGAAAACTACCACTGCATTCCTTGAAGATTTATACACGTATTGCACATATAATTTTTAAACATATTCCTGTGAAGTCCCCTGATGTTTCACCTATGGACTATTATGCCTTTGGTCAGTTAAAAAAGAGGTCTTTCTAAATGCAAACCCACCACGATGGATGGACTCTGGAAAGTACTGGAAGAGAAATGGAAAGCAATACCCCTGGAAATTTTACGAAAAGATCTTATATCATGAAAATCACGATGCAGACTTATAGTATATAAAAAAGGCTATCAGATCGAACATTTAAAAAAATAGTGTTTACACTTTAAACATTAATTAAACGGCCCCAAAAACGTTCTAAAAATGTGTTAATACCCTTTGTAGTAACGTTAAAAATTATCAGACATTTCATCATTGAAGACAAAAATCATTGAAGTAACGCAATTAATGTAGAAGAAAGTTTTCATACACAAAAATTAAGAACTCGTGCTTGAAAAATATTTGTTTTTAATATATATATATATATATATATATATATATATATATATATATATATATATACACCCTGTTATATATATATATATATATATATATATATATATATATATATATATATATATATATATATATACATACACCCTGTATATATATATATATATATATATATATATATATATATATATATATATATATATATATATATATATACAGGGTGATTATAAAAAAACTTTGCCAACATCTGCACTTCTAGCGTCCATTCTATTTAACCGATCAAGATGATATTTCAAATATAGTTCTTTTGAGATATGCGCTCGAGATTCTGTGAATGGCAACACAGTGGCCCTCGCGGTTACAGTTATAGTGAGAGAAACTCGAAATTTTCGAATGGCAACGTCTACTTTTTACCATCGCAAAATGTTCAGCACATGCGAAAACCCTAAATAGCGTTGAAACGGTACCGATATGTCTAAAAACGGACGTGTTCTGCATACACAAAAAAGAGTTCGGAAAACCGGCCAATAAAACACGATCTGGTCGCACGCAATAAATTTGCATGTGACAGAGTCAAGAAACCAATCACAGAACGCCGGTCGCCAGATATTCAGCGTAGGAAACCTATAAAATACCAAGCGGGTATGCGAAGTCGTCATTCGGGAACTCGCACATGCCGACGATATGAGTCTTCCTAGGAAAGTTCGCAGTGAATTGATCAAACTCTATTACCAAAATGGGATGAACGCTGCGGAAGCCTTGCGTGTGTATCGCCGCAATCATCGACAACGACGCGGCCCATGTACTCTGCAAGCTCTGCGTGATTTAGTGCGGAAATTCGAAGATACAGGCTGCACCTGTGACAAACAGCGCTCCGGACGGCCAACTGTTTCTGAGGACGTTGTCATGGAAGTGCACCATACAGTGACTGCAGGACACACAGAAACTGCAAGAGGCATAGCACGCGTGTTGGATATTCCGAACTCAACGGTCCACAAGCTCTTGCGCTCGGTACTTCACATGTTTCCCTATCGGTTCCAGCGCGTCCAGATGTTGGAGCCGGGTGACCCACAACAACGTCTGGACTTCGCAAATGCATTTTTGTTACGATATGATGCGGATAACGACTGGCCACTTCACATACTATGGACGGACGAGGCGCATTTCACCTTAAATGGCAGCATTAACACAAAGAATTGTGTGCACTGGGGAGAGACGAATCCTCATGCTGTGGCGCCAGTACCATTATTTGACGCCAAAGTGACTGCGTGGTGCGGCATTATAGCTACATTTGTTCTGGGCCCGTTCTTCTTTGAGGAAACGACCCCGACTGGCCCTGCAACATGTTCTGTAACGGGACCTCGGTATGCAGCCATGCTGAAAAATTATGTCTTACCGGAGTTGCGTCGGCTGAATGCACTCAATGACATTGTTTGGATGCAAGATGGCGCACTTCCACATATAGCGAGGTCAGTTAAAAGGCTCCTGGATCAGCATTTTGGTGATCGCATCATCTCACGCTATTATCCTTTTCCGTGGCCTGCGCGATCCCCAGATCTGACGCCTATGGATTTCTGGTTTTGGGGCTATCTAAAATCCAGAGTTTATCTGTGCAATCCTCAAACATTGTCGGACTTAAAGGATTCTATACGGCGTGAGATTGGAAACATCCCTCGTGCCATGTTGCGTTCAGCGACATTGTCCACCGTCTCCCGCATGCAATGCGTAATTGCCTGTGATGGCACTTATGTGGAAAATGTTTGAAATTAATAAAGATTTTTTTCTCTATGTGTTCTCATCATTGAGCAGCGTCTTGTCTCTGTCGTATGCATTATTCCTCCGTGCGCCTTGAAGAACTGTTTGTATGTGTATAACACGTCGGTTTTCGGACATATCGGTACCGTTTCAAAGCTATTTAAGGTTTTTGCATGTGCTGAACATTTTGCGATGGTAAAAAGTAGACGTTGCCATTCGAAAATTTCGAGTTTCTGTCACTATAACTGTAACCGCGAGGGCCACTGTGTTGCCATTCACAGAATCTCGAGCGCATATCTCAAAAGAACTATATTTGAAGTATCAGCTTGATCGCTTAAATAGAATGGACACTAGAAGTGCAGATGTTGGCAAAGTTTTTTTATAATCACCCTGTATATATATATATATATATATATATATATATATATATATATATATATATATATATATATATATATATATATATATATATATATATATATATATATATATATATATAGATGATTGTATGTATGTATTTACAAAAATACTCAAAATACACAACAGTTTTCAAAATTCTTCTGTTTATTCAATGATAAATTGATATACATTGACATTTAGGTAGTATAATAAATATAGTAGCACATCTTTTTTTACTATTGTTTCAAATAACATAGCGTTTTTATAAATATATTTCACCGTAAATGTAATCCAACTTTATATTTATTTCCAACACATAAATAAAGTTATCTTATTTAAAAATGTGCATTTATTAATTATAAACCGTTAAAATATTCATAAAACACATATAAATGTGAAAAAAATGTAACAATTCAAAAATTCAACAAGTTATTCAGTCAAGATTTTAATATTACTATAAACTTAAGAAATAGGATATTTTAAAAAGTTGTATTTTATATGTAAAATGTAGCAAACTATAAATACTAAAATATTGATCATTGAATATAAAGGGAGAAAATACAAACATTAAGTAATTTTTTAAAAATTATTATTACTCTCTTAAAATCAATTATATAATTTGAAGACAAATTTTGAATAAGCGTAAATGATAACATAAGTGTAAGCATTTTTTACTCATCTTGCTCAGTCACGTTTTACTGAAGCGTTTTGTTTTTCTTAGGTATAAAGGTGACATTAATAATTAATTAATTAATTATATAATACTTATTCAGAAATACAAATTTAATAATTAAATTGGTATCACTAATTTTTATTATCTGAAAAATATCAAGTCATGATTTAAGTTTAGCTTCTTCCTATCTTAAAAATTGTAAATATACTTATTCCTACATTAGGATAAGAATTTTTTAAGTTCTTGAAAAAATTACTTTAACATTTTCATAAATTACTCTATTTTAACATTTTCAAAAATAATTACTTTAACATTTTCATCTAATATCATTAAAAAATAAGGAAGGATGCATTTAAGCTCGAACTAATCTGATACAAATTTGACATCGTACATAAAATTTGCGAAATTTACGGTTGTTGGCTTTTTATTAAATACATCATAAAATAAATAATAATTTAATATTGACAGATACACACACCAAAATATATGTAGTTATTTGAAATTGAGAAAGACGCCTAAAATATATTAGCTCTTCAGATGGAAAATTAATTGCAAGAACTACTCCAATATTGGATTTCCATTAGTATGTCCACACCGTGATGGAATATGCTTAACTCAATGTTTTCAGAAATAAATATAGTAAAATCGTATTAAATGTTGCCAAAATCATAATTTAAACTTCATGTTTTGATCTTAGATAGTACTAAAATAAATGGGATTTTTGGTAAAAATCGATACAAAATAATGCAATAAATAAAAAACACGTTAATTATTAACTAACCAATAATTCTGTATTAATTACTTCAGAAATATGTACATTATGGGAACAAATATTTGAAATATTCCATGTTAGCATACATATACAATAATTAAATAATCTTGTTTAGGAAAGATGTCTGTAATCCTAATTGTAAATAAAGTTTTAAATATTAATAGATTTAAGAGCTCCTTCCTTCCTCACCTAAGCTACTTGTCATCTGATAAACAAAAAATAGAATGCAATATATTTATATATGTATGTATGTATGTATATATATATATATATATATATATATATATATATATATATATATATATATATATATATATATATATATATATATATATATATATATATGTGTGTGTGTGTGTGTATATTGTATTTAAAAAAATCAAGCCTTCAACCTATCATTTAGTTTGCTTTTGTCTGTTCTATATGTGAGACAACATCTGTAATAAAAAAATAGTGTTAGTATGTTTTTTTTTTATTTTATAAGATGAATATTCATGTAGAATATTTCAAAAAGCAATAAAATTAAATTTTTTTCATTAAATTGTTATCAAAAATAAAATAATTCAGACACATATCTCATTTTAAATACATTAAGTATACAAATTACTCATTTAAATACAGCTATACTAAAAGATGATATTTCAAAATTATATTTTCTACATTTGTGAGGAAATATTTTATGAAACATGGAACAGTTTATATATAAAGAAATGAAACACGTTTATTTATTTTTCTAAAAAATGATTGTACAGCAATTGGTTTCACATAATATATCTTTTTGAGTTCAAAGGAAAACTCCAGTGACACCACATATCTATTTATAAAACTAAAGCGTCTTTGAATTCAATAAAAGATATAAGATGTAGTGAAATTTTCACTTTTTTCTCGAATTGTAAATAATTCGAGCATTGGATTTTACAAACCTAAGTCTGAAAGATTTGCAAAATGTTTTGGATTTGAATGCTCAAGTCTCCAATACTTCCTTCGTCATTTGTGACTTTTGAGTTCTATTCCATGAACATCGTAAAATAGCATTTTCTCCTTTTTGTTAAGAATTTTAACTTAACATTTTTAAAAAATATGTCATATTATCAATAGTTTTAAAACTAAATTAAAAATTTATTAAAAGTTTATATCTTTTAGCTTAAGAAAATATTATACAATTTCAATAATATTAGTAATTTTATTATTCTATATCTCTTTATTTCTTGTCATGTAAAATGAATTTAATTTGGTAAAGTCATACTATGTCTAGATTTTACTTGTTGCATTAGCGAAAAAAGCACTTTAAGCCCATTTATAGGTTTTGTCACATTCATGCATCATCATGGAAGAAAGGATAGAGAAACACAGGGAGAACAGAGAAAGAAAGTAACATCCATGCCCGAACCGGGATTAGAACCCAGGACCAACAGCTCAGGATTCAGGAGTCTAACCACTCAGCCATCGGTCCACACTATATATATATATATATATATATATATATATATATATATATATATATATATATATATATATATATATATATATATATATATATATATATATATATATATATATATATATATATATATATATATATATATATATATATATATATATATATATATATATATATATATATATATATTTCAATTTCAATTTAATACATATGATGTTGAAATAAATTAAAAATAGTATCAAAACATACTATTTTACATGAACTTTACATTTTACATGAACAAATAATGAATAAAATTTAAACTATCACATTTTTATGTATCATTCATTTTTTTTCAAATTATATCTTAACATTCAAAATTTGGAAACAATGATGCATATTCTACTGAAAGTTATTTGAAGATTCAAGTCTTAAATGTTTTTTGAATAATTCCACTGATTAATTTTATAAATAAAAAAAAATGTAAGTAATATTAATTATTCATTTGCATGTAATATAATGTTACAATTAGTGTTTTCATTACTTATAAAATTTATACATCACAGTTGATAATTCTCATGTTTTTTGATTTCTCCCAAATAAATATCAAAAAATTATTTTCAAAGACGATTACTCTTATTATAGTATTGTTTTTTACTCCCGTTATTAAGACGTTATTTTGACATGCATATTTGTGTGGCATGATATATTTTGAGTTGCATATTGCACAATAGAGTTGCATGAAAAAAGGTATTACTTTTTTCTATTTTTAATCACTGATCATAATAAATATTGATTGAAACATTTTAAATTTCTGAAAATTTCAATACAAATTTAAGAAAGTTTGGCTCTTTTTTTGATTAATTGGATAATTTATGTCACATATAAAAGAAGAAAATATAGCTCTCTATTTATATAACTGCCTATCACTATAATATGCTTTTTAGCTTTCGTTAAAACCAACAAAATGCATAAGAAGATTATGTGAGAGAACCATTAAGAATTTAAAAATTTGCCATACTATGAATTAAAGCCAAATGTAAAAAAATATATTAAAAAAAAACTGTTCATTATAAAAAGCAAAACATTGTCTCTTTTAAAATACAAATTGTTGTTTCATAAAAATTCGGAATTGCTAACTTAATTATTCGTTACACAATAAAAGAAATAAGCCATAAGACAGATTTATGGATAATTTAATGCTGTTCCTATTTGCAATGTATGCAAAAATAAAGCATTTTATGAATGCAGGAATATCTTCTTGACAACACATAAACCTTTTAGATTCAGTGATACAGATACATCTGGAAATAATATATATATATATATATATATATATATATATATATATATATATATATATATATATATATATATATATATATATATATATATATATATATATATATATATATATATCAATGCTTCAAAATTGCAACAAAAAGATAGCTCAATCCATAAGAATGTTCACTGAAAAATGCTTATTTTGAAAACATTATATTTACACATATTGCACATTCATCAAAATTTACCACGATAAAATTATTTATGCAACAAAATGCATTATGAAGCGGTACATTTATCGTTTGAAGGAGCAGTTCTCTGACTTAGCAAAAAGCATTTTTAAATCAATCAATAAAAAGTGAATTATATTTTGAGCCCATGTAAAAATTTCACTTTTATTGGTTTTCGTTCAATCTTCCAGGAATTACGTGGAATAATAAAAGCATTTCTCTTTATCATTCTCTTTTTTTATTTTTCTGTGAGTCAAACGTCTCTTTAAATAATCATATTTTTATACATTTTTAACTGTTCGGGGTTTTTGGCTATGCTTTGTAATAAATATTGAAGATTTGATATGTTAAGAGATTTATTTTAATATCACTAAGAATCTGTAATTACACTGACAATGTGTATTTTCAGCTAAGCTAAAATATCTAAAATTGATACGCTTTAATGATTCTTTAAAGGTATATAATTTAACTACAAATATGAACATTTAGATAAATATTATCATTATTCATTTATAAGGCTCTCAAAACATGATGCTTGCATGTTATCAATAATCCATTAAAATGTTGTGCTAAAATCTTAAATAAATGTATGCATAATTTTTCGATATCATAGTAAATAATATGTATATTAACTTGAATAGTTAATAAAGCAAACAAGTAAAAAATATGAAACTCGTGCTTTTATTATTTATCGAATATCCTTATTTATGCAATAAAATACATAAAATTAGTATATTGCATGAATTATTAACGAATAACATCTTGCAGACGTGTGTACGCAATAATCATTTGAGCATTATATGAAACTTATGATTCTTTTCACAATTCCGAGGTTATAGTTTAATGATATTGTAAGAAAAAGTATACCAAATTTGTTTATTTTTAGAATGCAAGTATAAAATTAATACTTTTAATTAACATGCAGAGTATCTATGGAAAGTAATTTTTTTCTTTAAGAAATTATTTATTAATCTCAAATTAAAAATTCTGTTGTTTTAATCGATAACTTGTAACTTCAATCGTGAATTTCATTTAAACATTTAGTAACAGTTAAATATATCATATATTTAAAATTTAATAGGTATAACAATTGTATTTAAAAAAGTAATAAATTAAAAATTTATTCAAATTTTTTTAAAAAACAAAATTTTAATGCAATAAAAATTTAAAAAATACTACAGTTAAATAAGTACTATATAAAAATGATTATATTTTAGAGAACTCATATTGATATTAAATAGATTTCTGCTTAAAAAATTGGTTCCAATTAATAAAGTCATACAAAAACACATTAGAAGTTACACATACAAATACATTATTTCTTATTCTGCATTCAACATTTGCAAAATTGATCGAAAAAATTGGTATCTACATTTTGTTCACGTTTTATTAAGACTTCTTTAGAAATAATACGTATACCAACATAATTGTGTATATAATACACATGAAAATATCTTAATTTTCATGTGTATTCATGTGAATTTTCATGTGATTCAATTTGTTTTGTATTTAGACTCAGAAAATTACTTAAGTTGAATAATTCCTTGAAAACACAAGGTTAAGTCATTTATGACACGTCAAAAGAAAACACACAACTATCATATCACTAGAATGTTTCCTAAGAAGAAAATAAACTTATCTCAGAATATCTAGATATTTCCTCTTTTTCCTGTCTATTTATTTTTTTCTAACAATTCGTGGAAAAATGAAATGACCATTATTAGAATTTCTATTTCTTATAATAGCAAAATACCTAGCCGATCCGTTATTTCTTTTCATTTACGGAAAAAAACAATAAACTCGGTTACGTATTTATTATCACAGCGTTAAAAGGAAAACATTAAAAGAACCATATTAAAACCTTATCTTCTTTCTATTATCAAAGAAAACACCAGAAGACGAAGAGTGAAAGCATTATTTCTAGGTGCGCGCGCATAGGTGAGAATGATAGTCCAGTTAAATTGATGATCTTCACAGAGCACTTTGTTCAAGTTGCAGTTGAAGTTACACGACAATTCACTCCAAAAAGCAAATCAATGCCACCGCGAAGAAATTACAGTTTCTTGAAAGTTTATCATTTTTTTGCTTTTTTTGTGTTGTTTTATTAAAGGAAAAAAGAATTTTTTTTTGGGAGGTATTCTATAAATTATCTTAGGTTTGTTGAGTTTGAAGGAAGTTTTAGGTTTATACTTTTTTAGTTTGCTTCCATAGGAAGTTTGCTTAAATTTCGGAAACAGTTTTTTTTTCCCTACCAAGCTCCTTTTATTCAATCAGTGACTTATTTATTGGCGTTACATTTTATGAATAAACATTTTGTAAAAATGGAATTTTCTTCTTTAGACAATGAATTTATTTCCTTTTTTGTAAAGCATAGTTATTAAATAAGTTTTTTTAAATCCGTAATTCATGATATGAAATTAATTTGATAAAATATTGGGAACATAAAAAAATAAAAGCTTTCGTAAGCTTAAATAAAGTCCTTTGACAGTTTTATTGTATAAAAAATTTGAAAACAACAAAAGTAATATCACACATAATTTTTTCGTTCATAATTTAGCAACATTAAAAATAAAAAAAATTTTTTGTTTAGCAACCAATTTCATTAATTGCTTTATAATTTTAGTTAAAATATTTACAGAAAAATGAATTTGATTTTTTACTTAAAAAACTTTTTATTTCCAAGTAAAATAACTTATTAGGAGAAACATTTTGAAATGTATGCAAGAATTTTTTACTTAAAAATTAATTAATAGTAATTTATAAACTGTGAAATAAATAAATACATTATTAATTTTGTATAGAATTATAATAATGTACACGTAATAATTATCAGCAAATCAAAACTCATAAATTGCAAGTATGATGTACTAATGATATACAGTGAAAATTCTTTTTATATGCATGATACTTTATCTCAAAAAATTTACATGATGTGAATTATGCGTTCGAACCAAAATAGTCCTTTTCTTTATAATGATTCGAGTAGCTTTAAATTGTTAAACTAATAGATCTTGCTAAGAGCGCAAGTGTCGAAAAATTTTTGTAATAATTCTTGTATCTTTTTACGTTGATTTCCAAAAGATAGACGGTAAATCCGACACAAATCGACTAGATGACCGAGAAAATGACTAAGGTTAATGTTGCCAGGTTCCTTTTTCAAGAGTTATATTTCTCTAATCAGCTACAGGGCAGCAATTTTGCTGTCAGAACTCACATCATAAATCACAAATTCTGTTTCATTTCAAATGACAAGTTTGAAAGATGCGAGAAAAAGAAGAGAGAAAAAATATCACTTTTTTACACGCCTGATTGGCAAAAACTGCCGTCCGCACGTCACAACACTACACGGTATTTGAGCAACTGTCTTTCATCATTAGCTACAATGTACATCACATGGTTTTAAAAGGTCCAATTTATGCAAGAAAGATACTTTATTAAGTCAATTAAAATCAAGTAAATAAAAATTAATTGAAATTTCAGTTTAGATTTTCATTCTTGACAAACATTATTTCTGGAGTTGTATGCAGATTTCACAAAAAATTAGTCTAATTCTATTCTTTAGATCTCTCGTATTAAAGAAAATAGGAAAATTATAGTAATTTTGCTTAAATTAATTGGTAACTTAACAACTAAAATCTCAATATTAATTACAGAACACACTAGTTATATATCGTAAAGAAATAAGTAATTCTTAAAATATCTTTGATATATATTTAATATATTTTACACAATAATCCTTATTTTAGAATTTTTCTTTTTTGGTATCTTCAAAAATTAAAAAAGTATATATCTCTTTGTTCCGTTTACTTAAAGAAAAATAGCATAGTTAAATATGCAAAATTTATCTACTTCAGTTGTTTTATTTTGTCGATCTTCCTTTCTTATACATGCATACATACATTGGAAATAACTGTATATCTATCTATATCTACATCTATCTATATAGACAGATAGACACATAGATATATAGATAGATAGATAGATCTATATCTATCCATATAGATAGATAGGTAGATAGATAGATACAGTTATTTCCAATGTATGTATGCATGTATAAGAAAGGGAGATCAACAAAATAAAACAACTGAAGTAGATAAATTTTACATATTTAACTATGCTATATATATATATATATATATATATATATATATATATATATATATATATATATATATATATATATATATATATATATATATATATATATATATATATATATATATATATATATATATATATATATATATATAGATAAAAATTATAACAATTTACTTTAGACATTATTGATTTACAGAAATCTGTTTTAGGCATATGACAGTCAACAAATATCCAAGTAGAACTTATTTTTTATCATGTATTAGACTGCAGAGAGAAATAATCTTTCTAAAGAATTCGTTTCTTGTTTATTTCCCAACATTTGCTAATCAAAGCACACAGAAGAAATCTTTTTAAATAAGAGCGCATTATAGCCATGGAATAAATCTTCAGAAAGACCCTATCAAATGCTATATATTATAAAATGTTCATTTTATTTACTGTTAATTCTGATTATATTCTGAAATAATTCATTTCTAAATCTTGAAACATCTGCAACTGCAAAGTAAATCTTGGCAAAAAAGTCACATATTTTCTTCATCAGGAAATTTATGTCAGATATTGTTTATTTTAGCTCTTTCAGTGTATGTATAGTTTTTGTACACAAACGATACTTCAAGTGATTATATTTTTTCATTTATTTTGTAATTGGGGTCTTTCTTCTTCAGAAAAAATTTTTGTTGTTGTTGTTTTTGATCTCTGGTTGACATGGTAAAATCAAACTTACGCCAGAAACACCAGTTGGAAAACACCAGGTTTAATTTAATTTTAACATGTAATTTAAAACATGTTCAGGCTCAAGCCTTGGTTCTAGTCTTAAAAACATTCTGTCGCTGCTAGAAGTGATGATGGTTGCTCAAACCATGATAATAATGAATTTATTGTTTAATATCCTAAGTTTTAAATAAATATTTAGAAAAATTTCAAAGAAAAATATCAAAGAAAGATAGATATGCTTCATTCCATTTTATATCTATCTTTCTTTGATATTTTTCTTTGAAATTTTTCCAAGAATTTTCAATGCATTATTCTCCATTTCGTACTTTCATTGCATTTTAAATATATTATTCTCCACCTAATATTTGATTATTAATATTATAAAATATACCATTAACTATATATATATATATATATATATATATATATATATATATATATATATATATATATATATATATCAATTTGAAAATAAAATCATTCTCCTTTTAAGAAAATGTGACTGAACAATAAAGTGTACAGAAATTAAATCAAGAAGCTGTAGGTGCATTCATTTATCCTATTTATTATAACAGAAAAGACTGCAGATTATATGTATTTTAGTATTTCACCTCGTCTATGCTTGTAAATACGGTATGATAATCAAAAAGCAAAATCAAATCTCTGATATATCTGAAAAGCTTGCTTCTGTTGGTTTAGATGTGGAATTTACATAATCAAGGGTACGTTTAATGCTGTAGGTCAAATTTATTAATCTGCCACGCATTAGAGTAGTGAAATGCATCTCGCGTTAACATATATGTCATTGCGTTTCCATTTATATGAATAGAATGATGGAATTTGTTACTGGCTGATGAGAGATGGTGCCTTTATCCTCACTCAAATCATCAAAATGCGCACGATTTAAAAATGGAAACATAAAATACTTTTTTTTAATTTTTTTATAATAAATATTTCTAAACAGGTGACACAATTTAGCGAATTTGTCAACAAATTGTTGTTTGCATTTACAGTATCAATGGAGCTTATGAAAATATTGTTCAAAGATTTCACTAAACATTGCAATCTTCATTATCATATCAGCTTTTAAATTTCATTCAATTCAATGAAATATTTTCATTTTTATAAAACGAGAATGATATTTTGAAAGAACAATTCAATTAGCAGTATTCCATTATTAAATTTTATTTTAGTATTAATAATTTGCCATATCCTAAAGATATCATATTGCTCAAAATATGGAAAAAAATTAAGAAATTCAATGAACCTTTTGAAAATGTTTTACAAATCTGCTTTTTATTATTTCAGCAATATTAATATAAAGATTATTTTTGTCTTACAATAGTGTTAAGATTCAAAAGAGGTTGCTTACAAATATTTTGTGCCGACCGATGGCTGAGTGGTTAGCGTTCCTGACTCCTGAGCTGTTGGTCCCGGTTTCGAATTCCGGTTCGGGCATGGATGTTACTTTCTGTCTCTGTTCTCTCTGTGTTTCTCTATAATTTCTTCCGTGATGATGTAGGAATTTGGCCCACCCTATAAACGGGTTTGTGGTGGTATGACGCGGGTAACGCTACTCGCCTCCGTGATTTGGTTCACAGGTGCCCGCTGGGTAACGACACATGAGTAGCAGTCTCTGGCCTTGTTGTGGCATAGGGTTCAACCATCTTGTGCCCGCCATTGGAAAAAGAAATAGCTTGCAATTATTAATTTAAATTTCTATTAAAAAATGAAATTTTTAAAAATTTCAATCTTCTTTGCCGATTTAAACTAATTATAAAGTGGATATTTCGTCATGCCTTTTTATTTTGTTTTTTCTGCTGATCTATTGTTTTGGTGTTAATGGCTTGAATCAATGGAAAACGGCTTCTCAAACCAATGTTTTGCTCTTTATATAAAAAATCGCTTTATTAACAAAATGAACTTCGACACATTCCATGATGAGCTTCGCCTTATTGGCTGCCACTCGAAGAACGCGATTTGAAGGCTGGCAGCCAATTCGTCGACAAGTTGGATTTTCAGCGCCGTTTCAGTGCGATGTGACATGGATGAAATGTTACCCGACGTCATGGATAATTTAAACCAATGAGAATCGCAATAACATGGCGTACTCAAAATCTCTACTATAACGAAAGACACAACAATTTTATGGTTTAAATAGTAAAAAGTGTAAAAACTATTGTTGCTCATGCATGACAGGAAATATATTCGTGAACTGTTACTTGTGTGTCATGAAAAGAGTGCAAAAAAGAAAAAAAAAGTTTGATTAAAAGATATGATGATTTAAAATTGTTAGGTGACAGAAAAAACATCAAAGTATGCATGAAGGCATTAGTATATATACATAGATACTAAGGGCAAAAAAGTATTGTTTGGAAACGAAGCGGCATGCTTAGTATGACATACATACCCTCAAACAAATAATATTGATACAGATAAGTTTTATATGAATTTGATTATGTTATAAATCAGGTTGTTTTAAAGAATATTTCCGTGTCGGAGAGGCGTAATCTCACAACTCCTTCCGTAACAAATAGAGATCTTGTAGGACCCATCAACGTGTCCTCAAGATGCATCTTCATATATATCGTTCATGCTATAGCTTACACAGATCAATATAACTATCAATATAGACCAGGGATGGCGAACCAATGGCACGCGTGCCATAAGTGGCACGTTTGAAAATTTTGATGGCAACCACAAAAACAAAATTATTTTTTATAAATTATCTTTTCCGATAGAAATGAATTAAAAAATATGAATCTTCACTTAATTTATAATATAAATTTGTTGTACTGAATACCTATCTTAGTACGTTAACTGGAACCGTCAAATTATACATTTTATTATGAAAATATCGCATGAATTCTCACGAAGTATATAAAGATGCGCATTAGATAAAAAAATTATTGCGCATCCAGTTTCGCCCTCCAATTGTATTGCATGTTGTTGCCGTCGCAGCGCTCGAATCAGACAACAGACTTTGTCATTTTTAGTAACCATCGTCTTTAAAACTTCAGAGAGTGACTTCTTAAAAAATTTCACCGTTTATTGTAAATAGATATAATATTTTAGGTTAATATTTTTACATATTATATCAAATTTTATATTTTTTATGCATTCATTTGTAAGAACATATTATTTCACGACTGAATTTTTAAAATGTAACAACCTTAAGCTATTAAAAGTTACTAAGCTTATAATTTATGTTGCTTATTTTTGAACAGTAATATATTTTAAAATTATGCGAAATTATTTTTATCATTATAAATCAGTATAAAATATAGAAATAATTAGTAAAATTACCTTGAATTAATTTATTATTTTCTTGTGTTGGTAACTTTTTTAGTACTTTAATATGTAACGAAATATGTTCTTGCAAACGAATACAGAATATATTATTTATTTTATAACAATATTATTAAAACACATAATTTTAGAATTATTTATTGGATAAAATTAATAAAATCGCAGAAGATGAAATTCTGACTACATGGAATTCAATTCCTGACACGTTTAATTGTTTAAAAATTTAATCAAATGCAGTTTTATCAATATTTTCATCGACGTGGGCATGTGAATCTCTATTTTCGGAATTAAACTTTATAAAAAATAAATATAGGAATAGAATGACGGATGAGTCGAGCTCTGCATGCGTACTGTTGAAATTAACTAAATATGAACCACATATTATATCTTTTTCACCTTGTGTACAGCAACAAAAATCCCTTTAAAAATAATTGTTTTTAACGTGAATTTTGTTTCTAGCATATTGTTTTTTGTAAAATATTGATTAATAAAAAAATGTTTAACTAAGAATTGCTTTTATTTGTTTATTTAATTATACTTACGTATATTTTCACCACGCTAAATTCCGAAGGAAATTCCATTGCGACATGTTACCTATTTAAAAAAGAATTTTTATGTCTTTGTGGCACGGACAACAAAAAAGGTTCGCCCTCCCTAAAATAGATTAATACGCTCTATTGTATATAGATTTGTAGAGCGTGTTAATCACTCGTTGCATTGCCATAGATTCAAGCATGTTTTTCTCTAAAGGAATTTTTTTTTTTGATTTCTAGTAATATTATGCATTTAAAAAAAGCATTGATGATATTAAATTAAAAAAAAGAACTGTATGTGAAGAATAGTTCAGAAAATAATAGGTAATGGCAATCATTTTACACAACTCATATTCTTATTAAACTATTTTCTTTCACCCACAATGTCTCTGGAAATTTATAGGATGCATGTCGATAATTTATAATGCAATTAGAGCGTTTAATCAATTCACTATATTAGCAAGCGATTGTTGAAAAACAAATAAATTAAAGGACGCTACACGTTAATAAAAAGAGTGATTCTTTAGTACCTGTAATTTTATCAAAATGGCATTTTGATATAATTTCAGGTATTTCGCCGATTAACTTGTCTAGTAGTCCGTGTGCCTGACTGCGGATAAGGAGGTTAGGTTTGTTTGTTTGTTGGTTTGTTTGTCGCTCAACGGTCATTTTTTGCACATGAGGGCTAATTAGACCGTGACTGACGGTTTAAAGTGGATTCCGAACCACTACAAACATCCATGCCCAAGGTGGGATTCGAACCCACAAACTGTTGAACCGAAGGCAAGAGCGCTAACCATTCGGCTGATAGCTCGGCACGGATAAGGAGGTCCTGGGTTTGAATCCCGGTTCGGGCATGGATGTACTTTCTCTCTCCATCTATCCTGTCTTTGTCCTTTCCTTGTATGAATGAGGTCTGAATGGTTGCCTACCCTATAAACGGGTACCTATAGCATGTGTGTACTGAGGAAGTCGGGCTCCACACCAAAATAGGGTTTAGTTGGAAAAGTGGAGCAGCGCACCCCTTGTTGCCAGCCTAGCTGGTACACGACAATGAATGAATAAATTGTTTTACCTCATAATTCTTTTTCAAATTTAGACGCTCGAAGAAAAATTCAAGAAAAGTGTAACAAGGCAGCTCGACATCCCAAACATCGAAACTTTTTACCAAATATTTTCTGTAACATAATTTTGATAATCAATATTCTCAGTTGCCACTAAAATCCATTGACAAGAAATTTCGTGATCGCATCAAAGGAGTCTCATTGTCTATAATACAACAATCTGTTCATTTAAGCTTCAAAAATATGAACTTCTTTATAAGATTTTGTGTGTCTTTTTCTACAAGATATTTTCATTAGTAAATATAACTTACACAAGACTTCAATAGACACAATAGACTTCACGCCGCTTCCCGTAAGCTCAGCAAAGTGAAGTATCATTTGCCGAAGGCAGTGGTTGGGAGGGTGACCACGGTGTACTCTCCTTCACCGGGTTGCTGGAACTCCGTGGGTTGGGGACGTGTCCACGTTAATCTGTGACGTCCAAAGTCCTTCCGCTGGTGTAGCGTGGATGTGGAGAGAAGAGTGCCAGCTCAGGTGTGGCCTCGTCACCTGACCGTGGTTCAAAATGACGAGGCACCTTAAAAAGAGCAAAGTCGTACTTTCACCATCGTGGTGCTCTAATCCAAACGAAAGACGCTCTCTATTGACGTAATTCCCACTGCCAAAAGCATAGCGAGCTTGGCTTGACCCAGTGTCATAAGCAACAACAGCAACTTACGCAAGAAATGAAAAAAATTAATTGAAGCATATTTATTTGTAAGAACTGCGCATTGTAATAGAAAAATATTGAAAAGTTTGACGAATTTAAAATGTATTATATACAAAAGCCAATCTGTGGGTATATGTTCTATCATCAGAAATAACTGTTGCTGAGATGAAAACAAAGACATATTTGATGACACTTGTTAACATTTATGATAATGTGGTCTGCACCCAAAGTTAGGAATCTTCTTGTTCTTCAGCTGGAAAATGATGCTTCGCCAATTTCACCGTATACATCGACTAGACATTTTTTTTTTAATTTTGATAAATCATTTTATTCTTGGTTAGACAAGCATTTCTTACAAGCTTCTGTAATTCATTTCAATTAAAATCTGTTATTAGTTAACTTATTTGCTATTTATGCATCACAAAACTAGAAAACGTGTCTTGTGAGAACAATACTAATTACTTAAAAGAAATATAAACTACAAATCGTAAGCCTTTTTTAGATATTCTTCATTTTATTACTGCAGGTTAGTTTTTAAAATAATTTTTTCAAGATAATTATTAAAATTTTTATTTATTTTGGAAAAATAATCACAATGCATTTCTTCAGATTAATAATGTCATATATTTTAATGGAATAATATTTTTTGTGTAACTTAGAGAAAACTTAGTTAAGCATAAATTTAAAATAATAATTGTTTTATGATTTTATTACAATATTACTTCTAATTTCATCATGAAGTAGAAATTAAATATCATTATTTTTAATTTGCTTTTATCTCTATCTCCTGTCAGTAGTACTAAACTCATTTACATAAGAAAGCATGCATATTTATACAAAAAATAAGCCTAACTGCACTAAAAATTGAAACTATGAAGTCTCCAAAAAATTCTACTTGATTATAATTTTTTTCCTATATTGTATTTTTTAGCCCAAATAATACACTGAAAAATAAATTAAGTTCAGATTTTTGTGTCTCCACTAAGAAAAAATTCTAGATTTGGAACGGAGTACAAAGCATAGAACTCTTCTCGTAGAAAAGCAATTTTAAATTGTATCACACAAAACTCTAAATATTGTTTTCCCGTGTTCAATATTTTTCTATCTTATCAAGAGGAAAAGGTATGCTTTTAGAAAAGAATGCTATTTCGGATTCCCATTGGGGAACTGATATCTACCAAATGGTTTTCCAGTGGTTCGATTTATTTGATTCAAAAAAATGCTATCAGATCTATAGCATCCTAAGCAAACGTACCGGAACACATAAATCAATTGAAACAGTAATGTTATGAGATATTTTGTTTTGGAAAAAGATGCTTTTTTATTAAAAATTTGTTTTAATCAAGTTTGTTCGCAACACATTTGCTGCAGTAATTTACAACTATCTATTTCAGCTCAATGAAATCCTTGGATACAGAACTTAACTTAATTTTAAATTACTGTTTAAGTGACAAAACGCCGCCAAACTTGTCTAGTGGTCAGCGTGTCTGACTGCGGATAAGGAGGTCCTGGGTTTGAATCATTGTTTGGGCATAGATGTACTTTCTTTCTCTGTCTATCCTGTTATTGTCCTTTCCTTGTATGAATAAAGTGTAAACGGTTGCCTACCCTATAAAGGGGTACCTATAGCGTGTGTATACTGAAGAAGTCGGACTCCACACCACATATGGCTCAGTTGGAAAAGTTGAGCAGCACCCCCCATGTTGCCAGCCTAGCTGTTACACGACAACAACAAGTGACAAAACTGACCCATGAAATGGAGCCTTCTTTTCTATATTCCCCCCATGCATGATTGGAAGGACTTGATTTTTTGTGAAAGTTTGATGACTAGATTGGGGAAAAAGTCAGATATTTCTGCTTCTAATGGATCTCCATATCAAAAAAGAAGGCAGCAGACCCTCTTGTTCCTGTCTGGAATTATCGTCATCAAATGTTCCTTTCTTCTGCTTGTTGTTGTCTTTTCTCATGTACACCAGATGGTAATACGAGACAAAAAAATAATATGTAGAAGCTCCTAGAAAATAATGTTATTCACTGTGCTTAGAACAGATTTTGGTTCTTTTTCTTCTTAAACTTGGGTTTGTATGTAATTGGGCACCTCTGCTTTTATCAGCATTTTGTACCATTAACTCCAAACCCAATGTTTTCTAGTTCCAGTTCCTCGGTTCACCCACTTTATTAATAAATTCCGAGTCCTTTAATTGAGTCTAGGTGTAACTCTCTAGTATGGATGATGCCTAAAGAAGTTAATCTTGGGAGGGCAAGGGCCTCGCATTCATAAATGATATGCTTGGCCGTTTCCTCTTGCATGAAATTTCCTGCAGATAGGGTGTTGCTGAAACAGTCCCATATTATGGAGGTGTTTTCTGAAATAATAGTGCCCAGTTATGAAGCCTACGATTATACGAATATTCTGCCTGGAGCATCTTAGAATTTCAGAGGCAATACTCGCTGATGATCCACAGATGATTCTGGTCAGAGAGTCAGTCATGCTAGCGATAGCATCCTGACTTTCACCAGAAGAATATGGTTTGGAGGTCACTTCTACCTCCTGTGAAGGATTTATTGATGCCCCTTCATTAGATGGCCCCTGAGTTCCTCTGACTTTTCCTGCATACAAACAGGTACTCTAATAACTATACAAACAGGGGCATTGTTTGAAATAGATAAAAACATCCAGTCTTTATTTTTTTATAATTAAGTATCAATTTAATGAATACGTTGTTTGTACTGTTGTCAGGTATTTTTTGTGAATTTGGACTTCCCTGTAAAAAGTACGGTTGTTGTTTGATTTAGGAAATGTGTCCTCTTGCCCAAGATAAGTACACCCTTCTTTGTCATCCGTTAAGCTAACGCCCACAACTAATCGCCTTGCATAGATATATACATAGTTAAGATGCCTTAGCACCATACTAGCGGATATTCTTCTCCCTGATACTATAGACACTATAGTAGTTCAGATCGCTCTTTAGTACAGAATGATCTAAAATAAGTTGCGGCAAAGAAATGCTTATTCTGTTTCGGACTAAAAGAGCTATAAAATAATTTTCTGCTGTTGTTGTAGTTCGTAGTCAAATTGGAACATGTCTTCCTGCAACAGCAGCTTCTGTTTGGTATTGATTCCAGAGATGATGGACTTCACTGAGAGACCTATTAATGTGCCTAGCAACACCAACTTGTGACATCTCCATAATAAATACTAAGTGTAAATTTATAATTGAAGTCCTTGCGGGTTTGGAATTGGATTTGATTTTGATTACTATAAATTTAGTATTTTGGCTACTTTGGAGTTTATATTATATTTTCGCTTATATTTTAGTTAGGCATTTATATTTTATATTTTGGTTTGACATTTTTTATGTGGCTTTAAAGCCATACTTTGTGCCAATGTGGTTAACACTCCCACACGTCAGTACTTTGTTCCAATTTCCTTTTATTCTGTGCTTCTTTTAAAATTTTTAAACTATCTTACATTTTCCATCTGTTTACTATCTTTCGTATTTTCAATTTATTATTCTCCCTTTATCCTTTTAACCGTCTGGGGTTCAGTGAAGAAAGTGCTTCATTTTTGCTTCGCGGTGGCAACATAGTTTTGGCTTTCACTGCAATGCAAGTTTTTCCCCCTTTAGAACTTGTCAAGAATACAAAGCCTCTAACTCTTGATGAGGCGTATTTCCGTTGTACCCTGGACCACCTCACAATAATCACATTCTAATCACTTACAGTGGGGAAAGACCATCAATCGTTGTCAGCTGAAGAAACCCACGCGTGCTAGTAGTTAACTTTGTGAATATTCTGCTTGAAAATTTCTTCAAGTCTCTATTATAATTTTTTAATTACAATAAATATAAATTTTATTTTATTATTTTGAAAATTATTATCAATAAATTTAATTTACTTCTACGCAGTTTTTATATTTAAAATTCTTAAATAAAAAAATATATATATGATAGCCAACTCAATGAAAATCTTATTACCATAATTTTAAAATGACATTTTGCTATGTATATATATATATATATGTATATATATATATATATATATATATATATATATATATATATATATATATATATATATATATATATATATATATATATATATATATATATATATATATATATATATATATATATACATATATATATCTATATATATATATATATAAAATCATTTCTTTTTAATAAAAATTAGAATTTTTTTAATTTCCCAAATAGTTAAAATTGTAATGATTTAAATAGCTGTTAAAATGCGTTAATTTGCAATTTAATTATTAATTGATTTTAATTATTGTCGATACTTTTCAAAGTCAACACTATTTTTTAAAATCATGAAATAATTTTCAAAATTATTGAAAGAAACAGCTCTGTTGCTTTATCACAAATTGAAAAATTTCGACACAATTTTAAAATTTTAATAGCTTAAAAAAAGCTACATTAATTGCTTAACATTAGACTTCAGAGTATATTGTAAATTATTCATTTCAGTTGAAGTTTTTTAAATATTTTATTTGAATATAAATTTTACATTCAAATAAAAATTTTTTTAAATATAATTTGAAGTCTATTGTTAGGGAATTAATTAAGCTTTTAATTTTTTTAAGTATTAAAATACATACTAAATTTTTTGTAGAGAAAGATTTCTGTGTTTCTAACTATGCAAGAAATATCTCTCGATATAAGATTCATGTTGTGATTAGATATCTTTTATATTTTTCTTAAATTGTTTTGCACAAATAATAAAATGTTGTATCGCACGCTGAAAAATTTTAGAATGAGAATGGAAATCTTTATGCTATTATTTCAATAGTATGAAAAAATTATGAAAAAATATTAAATAAAATTAGTGAAAAAATATTTTAAAGTGTGACGGTAAACATTACAATAAATGCAAAATATATTTACATTTAACAATATATATGAGTTCCATTTATTTCTATTATTTTTGAATAGCATGATATAAGGAGAAATAATTATTTCTATTATTTCGAAAGTAAAATCTGAGTAGATATTTGATTTTCAAAATTTTATTTTATTTAACGTTGCTATAGTAAGCTTCAATTTTCTCAAAACATGAAACCAATTTGACTAGTACACTTTTATGAGAAAAATGTATATAATATGTGTTTATTGATATAATGTGGATATAAAATGTAAAAAAAGATAATTATTTTTAAAAATAATCCTTTTGATTGCTTTTAGAAATAATTTTACAATTGTTGCTTAACATTTTCAAAGCACCAAATCAATTTTTGTATATGGCTATCTACCTTTTTTATATTCCTACCAGTACCATAAATTTCTATAATGCCTTATACACTTCCTAAGCGTTTATATTTCTTAAAAAAATTCAATAGCATATAATTTGTCATCATTTTTTAGATTAAGAATTAATATTATTTTTTGTGGTACATTTTTGAATTTTGCTTTGAATAATTTTAATTGTCTAAATTACATATTATCTAAATTTGAAAAGTTATTTTTATATTCTAAAATATGGAGTCTAAATAATTTTATATTTTGATTGATAGTTTGCAAATTATTCTGCAATTCACAGAAGAAAACTGTTAGCCTAAGTGGTGAAAATTCTGTAAATTTTAGAAAATTAATATTATTTTATGACCGAATTTTTAAATCTGAATACTTGATTCCAAACAAAGCTTATCAACGTGATGTTACGAAATAGAAATAAAAATTTCATGATGTTAAGATTTATGCTTTGACTGAGTTTTATATCCCTCGATTTATTTTCATATTTTTAATTGTTTTTATAAATAAATATAATAAGTAATAAACCTTCAAAGCATAACTATAACATTTATTTGCAAATATTTTCATGTCACATGTATAAAATAAAATATTTGGAAGTGTCTTCAGTAAGGATATGCATCATACTAACATTTAAGCATAATTTACATTTTATTATAAATGTATATGTATCTGATGAAATAATGCCATAAATATTAGTTTTCTATGGAAATAATTTCATTATTAAAAATTTAAATACAGTTAAACGTTAAAATTTAATTAAATATTTTAAAATTTAAAGTTTTACATTTTAAAATCAAGTATGAGAGAATTTAGTTTGTTTTATAATATTATTTTTTTCTTATATTCAACAAAAAATGATTTAAGCTTTAATATTTTATTTATATAAACACATATTTTGTATAACTAAGATTTCCGATTTTTTGTTAATCATTAATAAAAATATATAAGTATTTAAAATGATAACTCTAGAAACAAATTATTTAATTTATAAATTAAAATTAGGTTCACTGGGAAATTAGTTAAAGTCTGAGAGATTACAAGGATTAAATACGTACAAAAATCATTGTTTAAAATACTAAATTCATTCAAATGTTAAAAAAAATAATATTCAATATATTTATTTTATCCATTCTAATTTTAAGAAAATTTTTTAACTTTTTAAAATTTCATATTTTTGAATACTTAAATTATATAGATTCCTCATTATTTTAACCTTGTCACTAAGTCACATATTAATATAATCTCATTATATCCAGTTTCCAATTAAATTATAAGCAATATATATATAATACATATTATATGTGTGTATGTGTATTATACAAAGAAACTAAATAATGATATTTAAAAACTTGATAAAAAATGTAATGAAAATTAGTATTATATATACTTTTTATAAATCGCAAAAATTAGAGAGTCTTCAACTATGAAAATTTAAATGTGAATAAATATAGAAAAGTAAAACTGTTGCTTTCTTTGAATACTTTCGATTTCCGTCACATTAGTTAAATCAACCATGACCGTTCAGTGAGTAAGTTCCCAAGCCACGATTTCACGGCAATCCATCAATTCGGGGGTTGAATTTAAAGCATTGCAGTGAAGCCCGTTGCCCCTACCAAGGGGCTCGGGATAGCCGGAAAACGCACAAAAATGTTTGTCCGAGTGTACTCGGGATAGCCGGTTAAGGGGTTAAAATCTGACTATTATTCTTCATTTGGTACTTGATTAATTTTATAAAAATTTACTATTAATTATATTTAGTAACTCTATTTAAGCTGCTTTCGTTCTGAATGTATTGCTAAGCATGTGATTTTTATATTTATTCTTGTATTTTTTCAGTTTTTGCCTATGATATTACTAATTATGCTTTATATATATATATATATATATATGTGTGTGTGTGTGTGTGTGTGTGTGTGTATTCATAAGTATTATCATTTATCTTTGATATTTTTATTGATGTTTTTGAAAAGTAACTATAATACAATATCGTCCTAAATTTATATCACACCAAAGTTTTTAATTTGTGCAAAATTAAAATATTCTTTCTAAGTGCTCCAAAAATACTTGCAGAGTATTTCACTTATAAATTATATTATTGATTTCTTATAAAAATGTATAACAAAATACATAATATATGATAAAACATGTAATACACGTGTAATAATTTCCTAATTTCCAAGAAACTTTCTCAATAACAATCACTAAATCTACAATTTAAATTTGAAATATAAAATAAAAATTCATTGATAAGCGTAAAAGAGGATATAAATATATTTACACCTTCTCCTCTAACATAATGCACTGAATTTCTCTTCGTTTCAAAAAAAATAAAACAAGGACTCAACCTTTTTTCTTATTCAAAACAAGGATCAATCATAAGTGAGTTTCCTTTCTACTTGAAGGGAAAAAAAAAGACAAGAAAGGGAATTTCGATAATCAAGGAAAGCACTTGGTGATCTTATTCATCCTGGTCGATAAAGAGAGTTTCTGTCTTCCTCTTTTTCCCGGACTATAAACATCGGCCATGTCTTCTAAGTGCTTGTCGATAAGCAAGACCTCATTATCCTGGTCCTCTTCCATCCTATCATGCTGCTCCGATGACTGCTGTAAACTCATATGAAAGAAAGTTCCCAACAATTGAATTAATGGGTTTCTTTGCCTTGTGATTTCCACCGCATGATGGATTCGGCTGCTTCAGCGCCGCCACTCCCTGTAATATTTGAAAATCAAAAGAAATCGTTAGCTGAATAAGCGGTAAACAAATAACTCATCCCTCAATTGCGACAATCGTCGTCATAGAAAAACATTTTTTATGCTAGTGAAGTAATATATTTTTTGCAGAATGGTTTACTGTTCCTGAGATTTTACACCTTAATACCTAAAACTTAAAATAATATTTTTATCTAACATTTAAATTATTTTATTTCATTTTTTTTATCAAAACTTATTTATTCAAGTTTGATAGATTTTTATAAAAATATAACCTAAATGTTGTTGTTGCTGTCGTGTGCCAGCTAGGTTGGCAATATGGGGTGCGCTGCTCCACTTTTCCAACTGAACTATATTTGGTGTGGAGTCCGACTTCCTCAGTACACACACGTCATAGGAACCCGTTTATAGGGTAGGCAACCACTCACACCTCATTCATACAAGGAAGGGACAAAGACAGGATAGATAGAGATAAAGTACATCCATGCCCCAACCGGGATTCGAACCCAGAACCTCCTATCCGCAATCAGACACGCTGATCACAAGACAAGTTGGGCGGCTATGTACATTGTTTAACCTAAATACAATGTACATTTGGTAAGTTTAACTATATGGTGCATCTTTTGTTAAAAAAAAAACATCTGTATTTAAATATATACAATATTATCAATGATTAACTTTGCGTATATATATATATATATATATATATATATATATATATATATATATATATATATATATATATATATATATATATATATATATATATATATATAAATTTTGAGCAATTTTCATTATTAAGATATATAGGCAGTCAATCGTTAAGACATGATTAAGAAGTCGGAAAATATTTTGCAAGTTTTTTTCAAAATAATTTATTGCTTTTGTATTATTTTAGAGTGCTAAAAATTCCTTAGTAAAACATTTTTAGAGTCTCTGAAAGCAGCTTGAGAATGTGTATCAGATATTCAGATTTCCACTGCTTCTCATTTTTGTAATAAATAAATCACTTCGTGGTAAACGTAGCAATTGAATGAATATCTCTTCTTTTTCACTTAATAGTTTATGAGTTTGATACCATATTTAGAGACAAATATTCGTTGTGAATCACATTTCATTTAAATTGTAAAAAAAGAGAAAAAAGGTTTAATCCATATAAAGTATGAAAGTTAAATAAGAAAAATATTTTTTTAATGGATGGAAGGAATAATTCATTATACATCCTGAATTATACTATATAACATAAAGCTTATCCAGACAAAAACATTCAATTTTTTGAAAGAATAATTATTAAACCAGTATAAACCTAACTTAAATCATAAATCAAAGCAACAACAATTTTAGAAGAAAATAGCTACAAAGGTATGAAATAAGTGCGTTGCATAAGGTTTGTTGTTTTAAGGTTTGTTGAAATAAGTGCGTTGCATAAGCGTTGCCATATAAGAAGAAAACAAATCGCAGATAAGTTAGCACATGAGGAACATATAAAAGTCACAAATCCATATAAGTATTTTAATTCAATGTTTTAAAAGAAAATTAACTGTAATTTATTGTTTAATATGAGAATGTTTAAAATAATATGTCTACAAACCTATTACACTTTTGTAGTAAGCAACAATAATGAGTTTGCATAATTGTCATTCTTCTAATTCCATATCTTAGAACCAATTCTCTTTAGCAGTTTTCTGTTACTAAATAAAAATAGTGTGCAAGAAACACATCCCTGAAGATTTTATATTATAAATCCTTGTATAACATTCATCACTTATATTTAACATATTTTTATTGAATATATTTTATTCCTACAATTTTTAATGTATGTCACATTTCATGTTTAAAGATTTAAATGCTAAGAAAATAATCTGTAAGAAGTGCTTCAAAAGCATTGACTCAATAGTAATATTTTGATTCTGGCTTCCTGCATATGTCTCCTTTTAGCCCACTATTTTCCAGAAATTGATTTCCAATTTTTTACCAAGAGTATAGCAAAGTCTTCATCGAGGTAGGACACTCTTTTCAGATATTTTTAGGTCCCTTGATCTTCTCCAAGAAGGATTTGTATCAAAGATTCGCAGCATAATCTTTTCCGCATTCATTTTCTCCTATGTCCAACCGTTAAAATCCGTTACATTTCACTGATTAATAATACCTTCAGCATTGTTTATTTTATACCTTTTAAAATGTTTCCTTCAGTGAACTGTGGGATAAATAAATCTTGGGATATCTCCTATTTAAACACTACATGATCTTCTCTTCTTTCTTCATCATAATCCCCATTTATGTAACGTAATTCAAAACTAGTTTTATTTAATAAACCCCACAGTAAATTTTATTAATTAAATGTTTAAAATAGGAAATTTGACTGTGCTACTTCTTTTAATTTGTTTGTAATATTTATTATGAAACTGAAAAAATTTCATAAAGGAAATTTTTTCTATCTCTGTATATTATTGTTTCTTTTTTCTTTATATTCCACAATTAATGGCATGATAACCTAGAAAACAATTAATGTTTTTTTCCCAACGGCGGGCACTTGAGGGTTGAACCCTATGTCACAACATGGCCAGTAACTGCTATTCATTTGTCGTTACCCAGCGGGCACCTGTGAACCAAGTCACGGAGGCGAGTAGCGTTGCCCGCGCCATACCACCACAAACCCGTTTATAGGGTGGGTCACATTCATACGACATCACAGAAAAAAGGACAGAGAAGGAAAGAGACATCCATGCCCGAACCGGGATTCAAACCCAGGACCCACAGCTCAGGAGTCAGGAGCGCTAACCACTCAGCCATCGGTCGGCACAATCAGTGTATGGTTATGAAATCAAAATTGTACAAAAAAATTGGAATGAAAATATTATCAGGATAAATAAATTACAAAAATATTTTATACTGTTTTGAAACTTTAAAAATATAACTATAAAACTAAATACAAAATTCGAAATGAAATGCAATGACCAGTATTTAGTTTCAATTTCATAATTTAAATTTTTATGTATTATAACTTTTTACTATGAGATTTTTAAAAACAAAAACCCAGAGATTTATTAGAATCCACACTTCATCCTCCCCCGTTGACAAATATAGTCCTTATTCATCAAAAAAAAACTTTTAAGTTTTTCAGAAATAAAAGCGAACGAAGGAATGAGCAGATTTTCAAACTTTTGAAGACATGCAATTAAATTACCGATATTACTATAAGAATTAAATAACAAATTGCAAGCAATATTTCATTAGGAATTAGTAAAGTCAACTAAATATATCGAGATCATTAATTTTCATTTCACAACATGAATAAAATATCTTAGTTATCCAGTTTTCCTGTTTTGGCGGGAATGGATGGGGCTCCGAGATAATGATGGTAGGAACTCAGCAACTGATGAATTAGCACAAGACTATTTGTTTCGTCATCAAATTATATTCGTTTGCTGTTTGCAGACCACAAGAGCAAAAATAATTGAAATTGATTTGAATTTGTGGCAGAAATCCAATCCCTATATTTAACGCATTTCCAAAAGTCTCCTATTCTAGTAATGTTTTTTTCTGCCATACATCAATATTATAAAACGGCTATTTCAGCAAAATACTTAATAAAAAGATATTTATTTAAAATACTAAATATTACTTGTATCGAGTTATTTGAAGTAAGTAAGTGTATGTTATGTTGAAGTAGTAAGTGTTGAAGTAAGTAAGTAAGGAAATGTTCGATACCAAATATTAGTGTTTGAAACTACATGAAACTACATTTAAAATTAAAATTGATTCTAAATTTTTATGCACTTTCTAGTACTTTTAAACAATATATATATACATACATATATATATATATATATATATATATATATATATATATATATATATATATATATATATATATATATATATATATATATATATATATATATATATATATATATATATACAGGGTCATCTTTTTTAAAGTGACAGTGTTTGGAACGTCCTATAGCGCAATCTAATATAGCCGAAATGACATCAAACTTAGTATTTAGACTAATCAAGACATGGGAAAAAAATTCCAAAATGAAACATTTTTAGTCCAAAGGTCACCGCTAGGGCATTTAGTGGAGCAGTTGTAGTTTAAAATAACGAGAATTATCTTAAAACACAGGTATCAAATCAAAATGCAAATGTTGTTCGATAACAGTGCCTCTAATAGGGAAATAGTAGACAGAAGAAAGTAGTAGACAGATCCGACAAATAATCTCAGCTGAAATAGACGAGCTCCAATGGCCATGCCTCTCACGTTACCGGAACGTGCGCTTCTGTTGGTGGAGTATCAAATTTGTCTATTCTAAAGGACAACAAAACAAAGACAGTGCGGAATATTGCTCGTGACATGTTACGTTCGGCTGTGGGGATCGTTGTACGCAGAATGTACGGTGTAATTTATGAAAACGGAGCTCACATGGAATGTGGTCTAATTCCTCACCGGGGAAAATAGTGTAATAAATGAACATTAATAATTTAAGTTAACGATTTTATGTGTCAGTATTTCTCTTTTCTCACATTTTATACATTGTATAGAGCCACAAAATGAACTAGCGGCGATTTTTGGAACTAATTTTTTACGGAATTATTTTTCCCGTGTTTTGATTAGTCTGAATAACAAGTTTGGTGCCATTCCGGCTATTAGATCGCACTACAGGGCGCTCCAAATACTGTCACTTTAAAAAAAATCACCCTGTATATGGAGGTGCAATGTAAAAAGTTGTAAGCAAAAAAAAAGCATTCAACGTGCAGCAATTCATAATCTAAGCTCTTTCAGAATTCTTCGAGAGAAAAAATTATGACAAAGATTAGATGTTTAAAGCCATATAAAAGCTTTCGCGAAGATGTAGAAACGATATTTTAGTTGTTATAACTTGGCGATATATACACACACACACACACACACACTATATATATATATATATATATATATATATATATATATATATATATATATATATATATATATATATATATATATATATATATATATTTGTATGTATATATATATATACGCAAAAAGGAATATTTTAAAATGTTTGTATATAAGATATTTAAGACCTAATTTTTTGTATAGACCATGTTGCAGAACAGTAACCTTCAATATAAATTTCTTTTTGCGCTGAAAATGAAAGTTATGAAATTTGAACTTATATGATACATTTAAGGTGGTATAGTGTTTAAATTTCAAATTATATATATATATATATATATATATATATATATATATATATATATATATATATATATATATATATATATATATATATATATTTATATAATTAAATTTACTTTTAGGTAGTATAACTATATTTAATATAATATTGAATGATTCTAAAATTATTTTAATACAATCATAAAGCTAGAAATTTACGAGTACGTTTATAAAAATATAAAACATAAAAACAAATAAATCAAAAATTAGAAAATTTTCATCTTGAATAGATATTGCTGCATCCTTGTTTAACAACTTTTTGTATCAACTTTTGAATTCAGAGCATTTTTGTTATGTAATATATATTTAATTTCATGGATGTGTTTGAATTTCCCTTATTTTATTGAACCTTATCATAATATTTACTTTTAGTATTATGTTAGTACCTAATATAACTTCAACTAAATATAAATTTAATTAAATTCAGTCATGAAAATCTAAAATATACAAACAAGTTACTAAAAACATGAAACCTAACGTGAGAAACATGTATATGAACTAATATAATATTTTCAACTTAAATAAACATTTTGAAGCATCCTTTGATATCAAACTGATGTTTATTTAACGTACAGAATTTCAATGTTTTATTTTCAACAATTTCTTTCTTCTTAGCGAACTTTGGCAATATTGATTCAGTCCAAGTTAATTACTCATTTCAGAATTTCTTCACGTACGAAGTGCAGTTTATGAGGATTTTTGTTATTTTATTCCCACAATATTGAACAAAGTAAAGAAATCGCCTCCATCGTTTCTGTATATTCCAGTACAAAAAAATAGCAGAGAGATGTCGTAATTGCTTAAATTCAAAATTTAAAACTGTGCATTTACAGAGGATTGAATTTCGCTATTCATTATTATGTAGTTTTACTAAACTGTAGATTTATAAGATATTTACAAGATAAAAATTCTAAAGGTTCTATATATATATATATATATATATATATATATATATATATATATATATATATATATACATACATATATATATATATATATATATATATATATATATATATATATATATATATATATATATATATATATATATATATATATATATATATATATATATATATATATATATATATATATATATATATATATAATTTATATATATGCAGTTTCCTCCTCAACTTACTCTAGAAACAAAAAATTTTGGCGGCGATAATTGTCACACTTTTTGGTACCAATGTCATTTTTTGTTCCTTTATTTTTCCTAATGCATTCTGCGCTTTCTCTGGATAACAGTCAATGTTAATCAATGCAAATTCATAGTTAATCTAAGTGGCTTCTGGAGAAACTGAAATATATTTACCTTCGAATGTCTATAAAGGGGGTTTTCCTATTATTTTTATAGTAGTGTGTCAATATTGTCTTGTTGGAGGTTGGGCTGTGGCAAAGGAAAAGTAATTTTTAAGTTCACATAAACATCAGCATTTTGGCAATTTGGACGATTCGATGTATTGATAACCATCAATACATCGGTCATACAAAATTTGAGGTATTTGATGAATGAGAGATGACTGGTAGGGTATCTAATATTATATTTGATTGTAATTGAACATTCTCTAAAATAATGTTCCATGCTTCCCACAAGAGCATAGATGTGTATCACTTTTACAAAATCTGTTATTCTATGTGGCAAATGGTCCTTGTCTGGTATTGTACAGCAAAGCTACCTGAGCCAGTCTCTTCCAGTTTCCAGACATGAAGGGAATCATTAAGTAATTATATTCCTCCTAAGTCCAATAGTAATTTTTCCCTCAGATATGTACCCGCTAACTTTTGGATGGTAAGATTTTACCACAGCTCCCTCTTACCCTTTGATCTCGCTACAACCCATTGATATGACTGTGTATTTCAGAAAGAGAAAATTCTCAAGCTCGATCGTTACTATTATTGAATAATTGAAAAGGAATGTTTTTATTTAAGAATATTTGCTCGTCGGTCTAAATTATTTCTTTGTAAGACTCCCAGGTTTTTTTTTGTTTGAAGACATGTTAAAATGATTCCCTACATAAGTCTCTCCAAACATCAGTACGCGAAGGAAGTTCAAATGCCATTTAGCAGCTGCAGCTAAGTACACATTAAAGTTAAGCTGTAATAAATATGCTGTATATATATATATATATATATACATATAGATAGATAGATAGATAGATAGATAGATAGATAGATAGATAGATAGATAGATATTAGGAAAAAGCCCGGTGGCTTGGTGGCAGCGTTTCACGATCCCATGACACAGGTCCAAAGTTCGATTCTTGGGTTGGGCAAGGTTGACTCAGCCTTTCATCCCTTCAGTGGGTCGATTAACTGAGTACCAAGCATGTTTGGGAACTAAACACTGGGGGTTTCACGTTAGGCTGACCACCTAACTGGGACATTTGCTTCGCACCCCAGGGCCCTCGGTCATTAAAACAGTTATGGCCTTGGCCCACATAGGCTGTTGTGCCATGGAGTTTAGTTTAGTTTAGTTTGTATTAAATAATCCGCTCTCTCTAAAATGAGAAGCATTTTTTTATTAAATGAAGCATAAGTTTACAAAATTTGCATCCTTTCTTAAATTTAATTTCACACTCAATTATTTCCCCATGGCAATTTGAATTTATTTTTTATTTAACATTGCTGAAAAATATACATTTCTGGTGAACCTCAGTTCATTAAAATTATACATCATAACTATCTTAACTTCCTCCAGTGGAGTTTGGGAAATATGTAAAAGCTTGTGCCTCTTCACATGATAACAGCCCTCATGATAAATGGAGTTTGAAATCTCGAAACATTAGTTGCCAGTCTTTCAGATTAAAATGAATCTTCTTTTCATTAACTCGTTCAAAATGAGTGGGAGGTGATGCGGGCAAGTTTCTCTCCTGCCCACTCAAAAGAGAAATTCTTTTGTGTGAGTGCTTCCTTTCTCCTAATTAATCTGGAAGTTACTTTCAGGAAATTTTAACAAACACTGTGCTTATTACTCAAGTCATTACGTCCATTAAATCTGCTTGTGTACAGGTTTTTAATTTTATGAATAATCTGCATCCAGAGTTTATCCCAAAACTTGTCTGGTTTTCGATATTTATAGGTATCACAGAACTGTCAAAGCCTTTCCCCGTTGTGTTAATCAGTTTGATAAAAATTGAATTCGTTAAAATGTATTGTGTAAATTCAATAACTAAAATATGAAATCGAGACTTGAAGTCGACAAACACTCAAATAGAAGTAGTCGTTGTAGAAAAGTCAGACTTGTTAATTTTACTGTACGTAAAGGAGAATCAAAGATAAATTTAAATGAAAAATGGAATGAAACTAATTGCAATTATCCTTAATTAAATAAAATTATCGTTAACTTAATAGAAATTAAATTTAGCTATTATCCTTGAACTCTTAAGAAACTCCGAATATTTATGTAATCAAGTAATTTTTAGATGAGGTCTGTAACTCACATCGTTTCGTTAATCACACATAAATAAGACCAAGGAAACAAAGGAAAAATGTCAACAGGTGAATTTAACAATTTTTTCTTCAAAGAAAATTATAAAGTCTAACTTAGAAAAGGACATACAAAAATAAAAGTAATGTTTCCTAGTTCGATAAGGAATAAATTTAACATTGAAATACTTTTGCTGAAAATGATAATCCACTTATAATTAAAAAAAAGAAAAACAAAAGAAGTTAAGTAATAATTGTGGTCATAAGAAAATGTTTTTCAGGTAGAGTTTTCTGGTAGAATACTAAGCTAGAAAAGCTATTCTGCTGAAAGTGTTCCTGAAAGTTATATATATTCAGAACGTAAAGAAGGGCCGTGGTAGCCTAGTGGTTAGGGTATCGGCCTCCCATCCGGAAGTACGGGGTTCGATTCTTAATGAGTACATGACCCACCGAGTGCATGCGATATGCGTGCTTGTTAAATCTGTGGAATCGAAAGTCCTGTGGTCGGTCGTTGAGCAGTTACCATGGGTGCAATGGTCTGGAGAAATTTACTCCCCCTTCAGATCAATGCCAAAATTGAGGGAGTTTATCCACTGGTGCTGCCATCTATCGGAGGATTTGAAGAGCAAAAGTCGTACTTTCACCTTCATGGTGCTCTCATTAAACGAAAGACGCTCTCTATTGAACTAAATTCGCATTACCAAGGCACAGCGAGCTTGGCTTGTCCAAGTGTCATAAACAACATAACATAAGTAACTCTTTACATTTAGATAGCATGGTACAGAGGAAAAAAATCACGCTATTTGGCTAATTCAAATTTTATGCAACTAATGGCTGTAATTATCAATTTTCACTGCCAAAAATATATAGACAGCATACACTCATGCTTAAGTAGCATGCAAACAACATAAAATAAGTTTACATTAATAACCCATTTCTTCATATTTATCATCGTAACGTTTGCCTTAAAATCAGGTAAATCATTTAAATTTGTGAATTTTCCAGTAATGAACGAGGGCTCTAATTTTATTGATTCTCAAAAACCAATGATTTTAAAAGCTCAAAAAAAGTTAGAAACCAAAATTTAAAATACACGTGTTACTTAATTCAAATAAATTTTTTACACACCCTGATGGGATAGTGTTAAAATATTTTATTAAATTAACTTAAAGCTTATAATTATCTGAAACAAAACAATTTGACAGTTTTTAATTGAATAATTTCATCAAGTATCTATTTTTTATACTATTACATTATCTATTATTATCAATTTTTTATATTACTTTACATACTATTAAAAATAAAATGTTATGTATATGTAAAACCTATTTATATCATAGAAATATATAAAGAACCCACACTATTCTTTCATCACGTTTTCTGGTTATTTTGTTTTTCTAGTAATACAAAATAAGTCTGAACTATTCATATGATATCAAAATCACTTGCTAACTATTTTATTTAATCAGTAATTTAATTTCGCAAAATTTCTTTAATATATGAAGAAGAAAGATATAATTATCTTTATTATTAGTTTCATTAAATAGCAGTAACATTAAATAAGAATGCCGACCAAATTGTCGAGAGGTCAGTGTGCCTGACTGCGGATAGAGAGGTCCTAGGTTCGAATCCCGGTTCAGACATGGATGTACTTTCTCTCTCTATCTATCTTGTCTTTGCCCTTTTCTTGTATGAATGAGATGTGAAGGGTTGTCTACCCTATAAACGGAACTCTATAGCATGTGTGTACTGAGGAAGTCGGACTCCACACCATATTTTGGTGTGCACCCCATGTTTCCAGCCTAACAGGCTCACTACAATGAATGAATTAAATAAGAATTAATGCTTCATGTTCAAAAATAATATGAGAATATTGCTTCATGTAGTGATTTTCTAATGCAATACATATTTCATAAAAATAATACTGATATTTAATTTTGAAAATTTAATACGCAGTTTTGAATAAATCAACTAGGTTGAAAAAAACGCTTGATAAAGCATTAACAATGTATCGAATGTAATAAATATGAAGCCGACCAACATGTTTAATGGTCAACATGCCTGACTGCGGATAAGAAGGTCCTAAATTCGAATCCAGGTTAAAGAATTGATATACTTTCTCCCTCTTTCTCCTGACTTTGTGTTTTCTTTCTATGAATTGGTTGTGAATGGTTGACTACCATACAAACGGGTAGCTACATCATGTGTGTACTGAGGATGTCAAACTCTACACCAAATTATGGTTCAGTTGCAAAAGTGGATCAGCGCACGCCATATTGCCAGCCTAGCTGGCATGAGACAATAACAATAAATATAAAAAACTAATAAAAAATTAGAAAATTTATCAGTTTTTTTTTTCAACAAAATAGATTAAATTAATAATTTAACCAATCACATACCGGATGCAATAGATTTGAGAAATTAAGATATTGGAAAATTTATATTATTTCTAAGCAAAACACATTTATATTTTGTATTTCATATTTACCAAAGACTTTAAAGAAGGATAACTAATTTTATTAAAATAAAGTTTTGAAATCTTGTAGATTTTTATTTTATAATTTAAAAGAACCAGCCAATAAACTTTCTGTCATAATTTTCTAATGCAAATTAGATATCTTTTATTTTTATGTGTCTATAAATTATTTTATTATTTTATAAATGTCTGAATTTTTATTTCAAATGCTTTGCAAAAATTATTTAAATTTTTAATTTTTTTGTGTGTGAGTTTTATGATTATATATTACTTAAAATTTTTTTTAAATTTTTAAATAAGTACAAAATAACTGCATTCTGAAATAAAAAATTATGGATAAGGAATTTAATTCTATTGCCCTTTTAAGTTTTTTTTCACAAACATAATATTATTTAAAAATGTACTGTCTTGAAAATTTTCTTTTGAGAGAAAACTTCTAGAAAATATAAAAGAAAATCAAATGCAAATTGTTTTACGTTTCTATAATCACATGTAAAATTAGTTAAGTAAAAATCTAAAAAAAAATAATTATTTAATTTTAATAAACTTAATAAATAAGATGTTATAAATCGTATTTTAAAACTCAGTCTTCAAAAAAAGATTAAAACTTATTTTCATTAAGAGATTAAACTTAAGCCCTTAAGATTTATCCAGTTTTAAATCACGTAAATATAATTCAATATGTTTACAAATGTATTTTAAAAAACAATAATACAGAAGATGCAAATGACAAAATGATAAAAGTAATTATTTAAGAAACAACGAAAGTTGAGAAAGAAAGAAATATTCTCAGTTAATAAAATATATGCAAGCTTTGTATGACCTTTTTAATTCCTAAATTTATTCAAATAAAACATAGTTTTAAATATTTAGAATATGCTAAAGACTTTTAAGAGAGCGTGAAAATTTTATAATAAATGATCTAATAAAATTGAAAAATTACAGCTCAAATTAATTTTGTTTTTTTGAATATTACTAATTTTATGTAAGGAGCTAAATTTAAAAAAATTAAACAGACTTTTGAACACATTATTTTTATTATATACAACAAAAGAAACGTAAAATAATAAGGAAATTTTGAACTAATTAAAATAATGTATTGGATTAGACTTCGAAGTCGGTATTTTATTATTCACAATATCATCTTGAAAACATTTTGATATTTAAATCTATTTTATTGTTATTTAATCCTCTAATTGTATTCTCATTTAAATAAAACTACAAAATATTAATTTGAAAAATAACTTTTTACGTTTTTAAATATTCTATATTATCTCATAAAAAGAAACTTAATTAAATTCAATTACAATTACACATTTTGAATTTAATTGAGTTAGAATTATCCTGCTATTTAAGAAGCATAAATAAAACTTTGAATAAATCTAAAAATGAAGAAAACGTCACTTATTTTTATTTTAAAAATACCTATAAATAATGCATGGTTTCACTTAAATAATTAATATAGTATTATAATAAAATATTTCTAAATGATCACAATTTTGAAGAAAATATTACAATCACATTTCACCCAGAATTATTTTATTATTGAAAGAAAAATATGTAGTGACTCCTAAAATTTAGAGTTTAAATATTTTTTGGTAGAAAGGATTTATTTCTTAATAGTTTTTAGTAACTTTATTTTTTTCTGAAATCATTCACAATTCATATAAAACAGAGCAGCCAAGCATTTTTACATTTAAATAATTTATCAATTCTTCAAAGTTAAATTGGGAAAATTAACGCCTGAGTTTCCATTACATGTTTTTTTTTTTTTTTTTTTTTAATGATTCTATACTTCATTTATTCATTTAGAACTTCCTACATTTTACTTATTTTTTCTTTCAAGTAGTCTCTGTTACAAGTTATATCACCCAAAAATGTCTGGAAGATTGTTAAAAAGATTTCATTGATAATAATTCTATTAAAATTTTTCTATATTATAAATTAAATAAAATGTAAGCACGATTAATAAGCAGGATCTTTTTTCATTATATTGTAATGAAAATTTATTTTTCTTCCTCATAAGGGTGCATATGAAATATTTTTTTTCAAAAATGTTTAAAATATGAGCATCATTATTGTTAGTTTCAAAATATTTAATATATATTTCCCCAAAATGTTTATATGGATATTTAGCATTCAATTTTTTTTTCATTTCTATATCATTAAATAAAATTATTATACTTATGTATACTTTATGAATGAAATATTAATTGAGATACAATATTATCATTAAAAACTCTACATGAATATTCGGGAAAATTATTTCTTGTTTCTCATTGGTATTTTCATAATGGAATTATTTTCTGTTAAAAAGTGTGTTATTATTTGCAACGTTAGTGGAAGAATGGTTTTTCAAAATATGATCTAAACATTAGCGCATTTTCGTTTAATTACTTTAAATTAATTAAATTGGAAAATTTAGACATTTTATAAAATGTGTATTAACTCCTCTATCTATCATTGTTTTTATTACGCAAGCAGATATTTTCCGTCACTTGTTTTTCTTCAAAAAATTTCATTAATTGCATATTATGTTGGGTTAATATATTTCAGGTTATAATTTTACTAAAAGAATCCACTAATAATTTAATTCAAGAGGTTCATTATTTTAGCTGCTTTTATTTTCTCTAAACTTTCACTCCACCAACAGAGTTACAGCAGACCCTAAAAATATTATATTTGCTAAACTTGGAGATAATTTGGTATAAGGGAAATGACAAACCAATTTTTTTCGATTTACAACCACGGAGAGTTTTTTAATTTGCTGTTACAATTAAAAAAGTTTGTGTTGTGTGATATTAAATTTATCCTTTTTTATTTGATTTTCAAAAAACATTCCTAGCTTATATAAATTGATAATTTGTAAGAGGATCTCATTTCCTCTCTTGCACTCCCAATCTCAACACTACCGAGTAAAAATCTAAAATTTATGCTTCTGCTTGATATTTTCTTAATTTTTTTAAAAGACTCTTTTCTTTAGAAATCAATTTAACATAAAACTTTTTCATTGTAAGATCTAAATTCATTTTCCAATTAAAATTCCTCAATAAATTATTTGATTTTATGAAATGATTTTCATTTAAAATAAAGTTATTCGTACCGAAATAAATATTATAATAAAGTATAAAAATACTGAAAGGTTTTTCACATAAAAAGTATAATTCGAGGCTATGTTTTAAACTTGAAATTTTATTCCTTAATTGCTTTTTAGAAATTGTTATTATTGTTCTCTTAGAAAACAATAGTAAATAAAAAGTATAAGAAAGGTCTTTAAAAAGTATTTAATTACATTTAATAATTAAAATATAATAAAATGGTTTTCATATTTCAAAAAAATAAGTTAATGCAAATTCTTAAAACAATAATTAAAGAACGACAAAAACATTTAAACAAGAGTCCCTAAAATGTGTTAAGAAATATGTATATATATATATATATATATATATATATATTATTATATATATTATTAGGAAAAAACTTACCATTATTCAAAAAATATCGTTCTTATTTAAGTAACTTATATTACCATTGAAACTGGGCTTAGTGTATTATATGCCCGGTTATTTGGCTGTGGTATATAACCACATCAACAAAAAGAGTACCTCAACATCTTCAGACTTCCGCGTATAAAGAATCGCTTTAACCTAGAACACTTAAGGACCCAATGAAAAGCAAGAGCTGGGGATAAAAGAGAGTGGAACTTGGAGAGCGGCGAACATGAAAGAGGCATGTCCAGCTGATCGGCTTTCCATCAATTGGTTGCCACCTTCAGCTGGCAGCTTGTTTGCGGCCCGAAGATAGGTTACAGGTCAAGCCAGCGCTTTGTTGTTCCCATCATACGCCTCTGTCCCCCTTCTTTTGCATTAGGGGAGAAGAAATGGATCCTCTCTGTCGAAAGTGTATTAAGAAAATAAAACTGTCTCTTCCGAGATTAATAACCACTTTATCATTCTCACAATTAAAACCCTTTCTCTAATAGAAAAGTCCATACAGAATTCAGTGTAGTAGGAATTTATATTTGTTGATTTGTCGATTTTGGCAACCACAGAAATGTTTACAGAAAATTGTCAAAATTATATATATATACATGGATGGAGGGATTTATAAGTAAATACTATACTCAAAATTTAAAAAATTAACATATACAGATATAAATTCGTGTAGCTTTGTCTGTATATGTATAGTATAAATTTTGTAAATTTTGAAGATTCGTAATTTGTACTTTGGGATTTCTTTTTTTCTAACTAGCTCCGAGCAGCGTTTTTTGCTAAATATTTTTTATATTTGTGTTTGGATAAATTAATTTTGTATTATGTTTTAACTTCCTCTTTATAATAAATACTCAATTTTGCAAATTATTATTAATTTTCATTATATATTAATGCATCATGTATTTTCAAAACTTCAATATTTCAAATTGAAGTTTTGGAAAAATATGATAAAAAAATAAGCATGATTTTTTTTAGAAAAAGAGAAAAAATATACGCTTTAAATATATAAAGTAATTTAAACAAATAAAACAAGATGATCCGGGTGGTTTTTTTGCTATAAAATATTTATCACATTTTGTGGAAAACATAATTTGTAAGAAATAAAGTTTCAAATTTATAAAATTTCTTTAATATCATTGAATAGTTATATTTATTTGATAATTTCAAAAACATTTCATTATACTTTTACCACTATTTCTTTAAAATATTATAGTAAAAATTAATTTACTTCACTTATTGTAAAATAAATATGTTTAATCGTGAAAAATGGAAAGAAATGCAATTCGCACACATAAAAAGTTTTAATTTTAAAAATAATTATATCAGAATTGAGGATAATGTATAAGTTAATAAAGATAAATACACTGCTCTACATTGAAAATGAGCCGACCGATGGCTGAGTGGTTAGCGCTCCTGATTCATGAGCTGTGGGTCCTGGGTTCGAATCCCGGTTTGGGCATGGATGTTACTTTATTTCTCTGTTCTCTCTGTGTTTCTCTATCCTTTCATCAGTGATCATGTATGAATGTGTCCCATCCTATAAACGGGTTTGTGGTGGTATGCGGTGAGTAACGCTACTCACTTCCGTGACTTGGTTCACAGGTGCCCACTGGGTAACGACAAATGAGTAGCAGTTTCTGGCCTTGTTGTGGCATAGGGATCATCAGCCAAAGTGCCAGCCGTTAGAAAAAAACATTGAAAATGATACACCAAGCAGGAGTGACCAGAAAATTCTGCAAATTTCAGAATAGATGCACCTTACACACCTTATGCAAATTATATGAAATGCGCCATTCTCCACCACATGTTGGATAAGATATAAGGTAGGGCACCGACAAAGTGAACCATATTCACGCTGTTATTGCTGCTTAGAAAAATAATCGTTGAAAGTTTATTCTTGTCAAAATGGACGCCTGAAATTGCAGAGAATGTCAGGCCATCGTGGACTGAGTCAGTTCCATCAGACAGACGAGTTTATGAGGAACACAGAGATTGTACTGAGAACGGCAGGTTGGTCCTTACGGAAAATGGCAGCTGACAGACAAATGGGCGCGTTGACAGTGCAGCAGCCGTGAGGAAGATGTGGGGTACCGGTGCAGCCAGATTGATGTCAACATGCTTGGATCGTTGCCTACGACAGAAGGTGGTAGTGGCCTCTCTAAGCACATCTACTGAAATCCTGCAACATGCACAAGACCCTCATGATGCTCCTGTATTCAGCAGAGCCATTTACCGTCTATTGGTTGCTAGTGGTCTGGGCTCATGGTGTCTGTTAAGATGACTGCTAATGACCCCACAGCATAGGCGCCATATCCTGGAATGGTTCTCAGATGAGTCACGCCTCTGTTTCTTTAGTGAGAGTCGCCTCGTACGAACGTGTCGCCAATGTAGAGATGGTCCAATTATGCAGCAATTGTGGGACGCTTCACAATTGTTGCTGGATAGGACATGTTCTCAAACTATAATTCCACGCGACAGCGCGGAATCATGGATTGGGGTAAAATTACGTTTCCAGGTCATCTAGTTCGTATTAATAGCATTATGACAGCCTAACATTACTTGGATCATGTGCTGCTGCCGGTAACACTCAGTGACCTTCAGAGAGTGCCCGTCACTATTTATCAGCAAGATAACTCCCGATACCACTGCGTCCTTCAGAAGACGCACTTTGGCAAATGGTTGATAAGGAATGGAGAGCCATTACTCTGGACACCTTCCATACTCTCATTGACACTGTGCTTAGAATACGAGGCCATCGTGGATGTGTTGATAAAATCAGCAACGATCTTTTTTTCCAACGGTGGGCATTTGAGGGTTGAACCCTATGCCACAACGTGGCCAGAAACTGCTACTCATTTGTCGTTACCCAGCGGGCACATGTGAACCAAGTCACGGAGGAGAGTAGCGTTACCCGCGCCATACCATCTCAAACTCTTTTACAGGGTAGGCCACATTCATACATCATCACGGAAGAAAGGATATAGAAACACAGAGAGAACAGAGAAAGAAAGAAATTAACATCCATGCCCGAACCGGGATTCGAACCCAGGACCCACAGCTCAAGAGTCAGGATTGCTAACTACTCAGCCATCGGTCGGCATTGATCTAAAGTGTAATAAAATCCATTTATAGGATCAATGCTATTGTTTTCATCAGTTTTGTCTCAAAGATTTGATATCTTACATAAAATGTAAGGTTATGGTATTTTATTTTGATTTCTTACATAAAATGCAAAATTTTTTATTAAATGTCTAATTCGTTAGTAAAAAAGATACTAAAATTTTGATTTAAATAAATTATTAAACAAGTAAATTAACAATCAATAAGTTTACATCAATAAAAATCATTATTATTAATGTCATGTGATAATCAGAAATAGTATTTTTCTTACAATAATTATTATAATGTATTCATGAAAAAACTCATTTATTATTTAATTTATAGAAGATCTTAACTTTCAAATGATAGTAAATCATTAAAAAGTTAAATGTGCTTAATTTATCTAGATATATTTGTATAATCAAGTTAAACAAAGGGCATACTTTTTAAATAATTTAAAAATGAAAAAAATGCTTATTACACATTTAGAAAATAGTAGTTTATTGATTATGAGAAACAAATTCATTATACACATAATTTCAAAGAATCTATTTCTATGTAATTTATTTGAATTATGAAATGTGTTATGCTTTCTAAGTATTAAACTAAAATCCCAAATATTATCATTGAAATTATAAAGTGAACAGTTTAAGCTTTATCAGTTCCTGAAAAAAAAGCCTAATTTACGAGTAAATCCGTAAGACAATTAGTCGGATTCACATTTTTATTAAACATACTGTTTTCAATAAGAACATTGATTCAATTTCAATGCAGAAATTTCTGTAACTAATGCTGAATTGGCGAGTAATTTATTTCAAAAAGGGCTTTACCATTCTCACTTTGTTTGAAAGAAGGGAACTTGAGAATTACATTTGAATAAGATTAAAAGGGTTCCTAATTACATCTTTAAGTGTTTGCTTACAAATCTGAAAAATTTAAAAAAAGTTTGGAATGCCTCAGAATTGATTTAAAAATAAAACGATTCATGATGTACATAGTCAATTAATTTAAAAGGTTAATTTAAAAGCAAACTGAAAAATATGCTGGCATTATTCAAATATTTTTATAATTAAAGTTGCAGTCCTTGAGGTAAACAGTATTTCTGAGATTCTTGATGGAATAAAATTAATGGAATATGGTAATTCGACTTCATTCACAGAATAATTTATTCTTCAGTTTTCATTTGCGAAAAAGACTTGAACAAAATAAGAAATCGTATTCAATTGAAAAATATCTCTAAAGATAAAAATACATACGTTAGATTAATTTTAATACATATAATCAAATTAAACATTATAATATTATGAGAGCTGCTTTATATTTTAAAAATTGTACACATTCATTTTAATAAATTAAAAGCCGTCCAACTTGTGTGTGTCTGTGGTCTAGTGGTTAGCGTGTCTGACTGCGGATAGGGAGGTCCTGGGTTCCAGCATGGATGTACTTTCTCTCTATCTATCCTGTCTTTGTCCTTTCTTTGTATGAATTGTTGGCTACCCTATAAACGGGTCCCTATGGCATGTGTGTACTGAAGAAGTCGGACTCCACAACAAAACAGGGTTCAAATGGAAAAGTGGAGCAGCGCACCCCATATTGCCAGCCTGGCTGGTACATGACAACAACAACAACAATAGGTTAAAAATTCTTAGACTATTTCATAGTTAAAAAAATTTACTTTTTATTATAAGGCTATAATCTACTTTTTGAGCAAAGCTGAACCAAAAATGGACTCTCTTATAGAATTAATACTCCAACAGATATGATGTTTCAACTATAGTGTTATATAAAATCCATTATGCTTTATGTTTTGGTGATTTCCATGATACTGGGAATTATATTTATTTTATAATCCTGCTCCGTAAGTTAAAGATGTAGTTCATATTCAGTATTATGTTTTGTATATATCAACATTCATCTGAACCCAACAGAGTTATAGCAATTCATGTCCTACGAAATCCATATATCACCCTTCACATGAGTGCTCAAACTCGCTTCCAATTGCAATTAACGCTGAAGTCAACAAATTGAACTGACCCAGTATATCAATCTCTGCGTGCACTCCCCTGAACACATACACAGATTCACTACGCAATTACTCTGTAGATTAGCCTTCTGTTGTCATACCTAAAGTAGTGCAAGCCATATATTCCTGAAGCTATAGAGGGCGATCATCAGCCTAAAGCTGCCTTTCTAAGTGCTAGCGGCTTCAAATGCAAAGAACTCGGGGACAGGAGATGCATTTATTTCCACATGATGTGAATCTTAAAACACTTCCAAAGTTTCTGCTTTTTATAAAAATATTTCGAAATACAAAGAAATAATTATGAACCCAATTAGTTTAATCAAAATATTATATAGATAAATATACCATAAATTGCATTAAATTCATGGTAGTTTACTTCAAATGTGCTTAGTATTTGCTATACAAAATATGCTACACAAAATTAAAATAGTCAATGTGCTGTAATAAAATGCTATTGATCAGATTTACTGTTCGGTCACCCTTGGCGCGTTTTTTCTGGCGCCACATTTGGCAAACATTTTTAATGGGAACCCGACTAACTAATAATTTGGCAACCCTATTTTTCATTAACTTCTCATGAATATTTATCGATTTAAATTCATTAATATAAAATTTAATAAAAAAATTTTATGGATAATTTAACATATCAACTTTATTATTTTACCATTGATGTTTGAAATATATAAATCTGCGTTTTTTGTTAATTTTGTAAAATTAGTTGAGCATATTGTTAGATACCAACAATGTATGAAATATTTCTCACTATTTAAGCCATTTTCTTACCATCGTTTTCCCCGATCAGAAATTCCTCACATTGTCACCCTTCGCGACTTTTTGAAAATTTTGCCAAGGGTGACTGTACAATATATTTTTACCAACATTATAATTACTTATAACTTTTTATTACATTGCACTGACTACATTAACGTTGTATAGAATATTTACAAGGCACATAGGAAGCAAACACCCATGACTTTCATGGAATTTATTGAATTTTTATCAGTATATATCTGTATATTTATCTGATTTATTTGGTACGTATCTCAATGTACTATCACTAAAATTCTTTTAAACACATGAATTAAAATATACTACTCAAATATTTAAGCTCTATTTTTTTAAATAAATATATTTTATTAAGAAAAATCATATTATTTGAAGGTTTTGTTTTCATTTACAATTACATTAATTTTATACATTGTTAATTAAATGGATTACTTTAACTCAACATAATCAAAAGCTGTATGATATAATTATGTGCCTTTGTTTTAAATGCTAATATTTAAATAGTATAGAAAATTAACCTTAAAATTAGAAATTATTTTTTTTAAATATAAAATATTTTAATGTGTCTCAAGAAGTGAAAATTACATCATGTAAGTGTAAATAACTCCACCATCAGCTACATGAGTTGCTAGCATTGTTCATCAATCTTTATAAACTGTTGTTATCTTTTACATGTACATTAGGTGAAATTACGTCACTTTCTTTTATAAAATGATCTTGAATATCATCCGCCACGCTTTCAGATTATTAAATATTTTATTTAATATCAGGCATGGTCTTCATTCATTTAAGTTTAGTAAATGTTCCCGAAAATTTCATTCGTAATATCCGGGGATTTTATAGATCTTCTACGGTTCCAAATAACATGTGAGCTTTTGTAAATCATTATGAATCTGGTAGGCAAATATTCCAACAGAAATGAATTTCTGAAATTTTGCCAATCTCCCTTACACACGTTTTTGATAAGACTGGGAAAAAACACAGAAATCTATGATACTATTTCTATGCAGTTTTATTTTTTTACATTTTTGAAGTACATCGGCAAAAGATCTTTCATTTTATTTCAAGATGAATATTTTCAGTTCATGATTTTTACTGAACAAATGATTTTATTTTTAAAAAAGGAATAAATTTTAGAATAATATCTTAAACTGTGTATGATTGCTACTCCTGTTAGATGCATAAAACATATTTTATTTAGAGTTTATCGATTCTTACTTTCGTTATGCTGTTTTAACTAAACACATTTAATTTAAATATTAATGAAATAATAAAATTGTAAAAATATATTAATCAGTGCTTCAACTTCATTCATATGTTACAAGACGTACTTCAGTTTACTTAAAAATGTACAGAACTTTTTTTCCCTGAAAGGATTTTACTGATGAAACCATTTGAGGATCAAATTTACTGTACGCTCACCCTTGGCGCGTTTTTTGCGCCAAATTTGGCGAACATTTTTACTGGAAACTCAGAAAACTAGTATTTTGGCAACCCTATTTGTCATTAATTTATCATGAATATTTAACGATTTAAATTCATTAATATAAAATTTGATCAAAAACTTTTATGGATAATTTAACATATCAACTTTATTATTTTACCATTGATGTTTGAAATCCATAAATCAACGTTTTTTGTTAATTTTGTAAAATTAGTTGAGCATATTGTTAAATACCAAAATGTATAAAATATTTGTTACTATTTCAGCCATTTTCCTTCCGCTGTTTTTCCAGATCGGAAATTCGGCATGCCTTCACCCTTAGCGACTTTTAGAAAATTTCGCCAAGGGTGACCATACGGTAAATTTTTATCCCATTTGACCTTAAACACGAGATCATTTGCAAAAAATATTATTTTAATTTGCATGTTATTGCTATAGTACATTATTACAGTTGCTATAGTCATTACATTTATTATAAAAATTCAACATCAGTACTTTACACTAATTCAAACCTAATACAAAATATTCCATAATTACTTCAAATGCCCATTTAAAGTTATTTTAGTAGAAAGCTCTTTAATCGAAAAAATGACAAAAAGAACATCAAAACTTCTAAAATTTTAAGCAAAATATATTTTAAAACTGCTGCGTATTACTAATATTGATAAAAAAATGTATGATTCAATTAAAAGACAATAGACAGTAACTTTAACTATAGCTTTTGAACAACATTTTAATCATTTATAAATTGAAAATTTGTTAAGTGCTTTTCCGGATTGCTGTCTTGCATTATGTAAATAAAGATTATTTGGTATAAGTATGATAGATTCCCCCAAAAGATTTCTCTCCAAATCTTTTGGGAGAATCTATCATCTGTCCATTTTAAGTTAAATTTATCAATGTTTATTTTAATAAAGTATTTAATAAATGGGGTTATATACAAAAACTGGAAAAGGAATGTATGAAAAAATTTTGTAATATTTCTCTTTTACCATTTTTTCCTTTTGTCTAAAATCTAAAATGTAAGTGCTAATACATAAATGAAACATATTGCCAAGTTTGAAATAATATATTTTTATATCTAACACTGTATTAGTTTATTATGAATCCCTCTTTTAGCTTACGTGTTTCTGGTAAATAAAAGTATTTAATTATTTAATGAACCAGACAAATACTTGTTATAAATATAAATTTGCTAAAATATCACATTCAGTATCTGTTGTTCATGATAGCAATTAAGTGATTCTAGCTCTACAAATATATTTTAATGTAGATTTTTAAGATATTTATATATGATAAACATGAATATTAATTTGGAATATTAAATACTTTTAAAAAATGTAAAAATAACTTTAAAATAATAAATTCATAAGGAGAGAATGGATTTTAAATAATATCTTGTGATAAAAGATTTTATTTGCTTATGTATTTTTAAGGGTTTTCTTGTAATGTTTGTAAAATTTATTTAAAAACATTGAAACTTTTTTTTCAAATGGAATTAAAAGTAAATTTTTAAAATCAGTATGTTCATGGTAATTAAGAAACACTTTTTCGTTTGCTGGTATAAGCAACAAAAATTTTTTTATCTACAAAAATAATTTATCATTCTTCATAAAGGATTTTAGCTATGAGAACCACACAGAACAACATTTAACCAGTTCTTAGCAACAAACTTTATGAACTTATTTGCAACAGGATTGAATCAGGAAATACACCAACAAGGAAAATTACACAATTAAAATTATTTTTAAAAACCTTTCAATTACAATTCAATTAATATAATAGCTTAACAGAATTTTTTAATTTAACATCACAGTTTAAAGTATATTTTCCTTTTATTACTTTTGAATTAAAATATTTTAATGTTCCTATAGCCTTTGAATATAATATTCGGTATTTCCATTAAATTAATTGATACGGAAAAAAACAGATTATTTTTCAATATTAAAAGTATTAATATGTTAATTCTTTTATAAAATACTAAACGATTAAATTATTAATTCATTATCTACAGTTTTGCTTAAAAGGTTAAAATGTTTCAAATGATATAAATATAGTTTTAAAAACATATAAAAAGTTAACAAAAATATGAATCATTTCTTAAGATTAATTGTAATAAAATTTTAACCTTAAATCATTTTCAATAACTTAAATTTACATAATATCGATGTTTACTGACGCAATTTTGATGACGTTTTCCTAACCGAAATTGTACGTCTTAATAAGAATAAAAACATTTCAAAAAGAATTTAATCTCTTAGATTTACAAATGTGAAACTCGTGTTTATATAAACTAAATATATCTTTACTTCTTTCAAAAGCCTTCTTTGTCTGCGTATCCGTAACCATAGTAACAGATGCAATGAAATATGAAGCAAAGAACCTATTGGAATCCGTTGCTAAATTAAATTACAAATGACGAATGCGCTTGGTTTATTGGAAAAATAATTATAGATACCGAATATTTCCGCTTAAAAGTATGCGCTTAAAAGACATTTTATATTTAGAATGAAAGACATTTTTCCCGATTCATAAAATCAGCGTACTCAAAATAAAAACGTTATCAGATTATTGAAATAAATTTCGAGACCAAAATAAAAATGCTTTCTGTTTGAGTACAAATTTTAAGCTTATCTAAAACTACATCCCTATTTTCTCTATGCCACTCAACTTTGTTTTCAGTTTGTATAACTAAAATAAACGTATTCATAAATTTCTAATTTTAGAAACACCAAGAATTTTCTAATGGATGTCTTAAGTTTTGTAGATTTCAAATGCATATTTTAATGGAAAAATTCTTCTTACCAGTATAGAAATATATTTTTCACCGGTATCACATTAACAAATATATTTATTAGTCAATTAATGAGATAACTTTCTGATAACATTATTAATCGAGATTTCAATGATACTAATATCTGTGAAGTTTTTGCAAATTTAAATTTCTTACGAATTTTATTTTTTAAATTTATCTAAATAATTTTATTAATTAAAGAATTTACAACAGTCTTAATTTTCTAAAATGTTATTCATAATATATTATAAGCATGAGTCTATAAATAAGTTTTAATGTATTTCGAATAATTTATAATAGAATATTTAAAATTGAAATATTAAGAAGTATGTAATTGTAATTCTGACGCTTTTTACCTTTCATATGTATTTAAAATTAAATTTTATTAACGAATTTTCTCAGCGTTATGAAATGTACGCTTATCAAACTAGCCTTTAAATTTAAGTTGTATATGTAATAAAAATAAGTAATAACACAATGCTTAAATTACTCATTGTTCTTATTTTTACTATCTTTTGTTTTAAAATAAAATATCATTCACTAAGCACAATAATAAATTATAACAACATTTTCATTATGCAGCATTTTTAAGAACATTATTTCAGTTCTGATGAAATTTTAGAAAAACAATTTCACAAATGAGTATAATAGTAATGCTTAAATTCTGTTTTCTTTAAATTTTTGAAACTGATACTGTAATTATGGTTTAGATTTCTTAAAATAAGGTTTTCACTCAAAAAGCAATATTATAAAATTTAATTTATTTTAGGGTAAAATTTAATTTATTAAATTTAAATGCAAATAATATTACATTATTAGTTATTTGTAGTCATGTTATTAAACAAATTGTTTAATTATAGGGCAATTTTAGAGATAAACTTCCCGCAGTTGTATGATAGAAATATAATCAGTTTCTATTTCCTTTCTGTTTTTTAAACTTGAGAGCTAATTATAATAAACATTTCTCAAAATAAATGTTTAGTTCATTTAAAATTGTATATTTGATTTTGCATATTAATTACAAGGAAGTGACATTTTTGTATACAGAGAGCAAAATATGACACATATAATTGATGGGAGAAATAAGAAATAAAATAATGAATATCATAGTTAGCTTAAAAAAATTTCCTTTTAAACATATTCATCAACATATCTTTATTTATAAAATTTAATTTTTAAAATGTAACACATAAAAATGTAACATATTTGCATTAATGTAACATTTAAAATGTAACATATTTGCTAAAATTGTTATTTTAAATATATTTTTCACAATTAAAACAATAACACTTGAACCAAGCAAAAAAAATAAAGTTTTCTTCAAATGATTTTAAATGATTTCTACTTAATTCTTATGGTGATTTTGTGATAAGACTTTTTATAAACAAAATCTGAATAGTAACTCTTCTTAGTAAAAGGGCATTTATTCGATCCTATTAATTATATTAATAATTGTTTCAATAAATTATTTACTTCTCTTAATTTAATTTATTTCAACGTACATTTCAAAATGATGTAAGGCTTTCAATAAACAAAAGTATTCTAAAATATGAATAATTCAAATGTGGTAAAGGTACACAGTATTCTTATATTAGTATGGTTTTACGTAGTATTCTTAAATCGCTATGAAACAAGAAATTTAAAATCAATTATTAACTTATTTATATTGAATGAAAATACATATTATGCATCTTGTTATTCGATTTCATGGTCAGGTTTTCCCAAATAGGGTGTAATCTGACAGCAACCTACAATATAAAAATTCGATACTGATATCCAACGAATTTCTGTTCTCCGCAATTGAACCTACATGAGACTGAATTGAAACCTAGATCACTGGCCACTCAAATTTGCATCTAATATTAAACAATCAACTTCTATACTGTAAAGAGAATACCTTTGGTCACAAATCTCTTCTTTAAAATTTTAATGATGACACACTTTGACACCTGATTTGGACCGAAAAATAACTGTATTTTATTCAAAATGTATTAGATGTGATAATCTGATTGAGCTAAATCAGGAATGTATGGATGATGAAAGCAATGCAACGATCAAATTAGTAAGCAGTATCTAATGTTAACTGACATATAAAATCTTCTGTACCTGTCTCATATATATTTAATATATCTAAATCTAAGTATTTTAAGCAACTTTTGAAATTGTTTCTATTTTTTTTGATACATAAGTTAGCTCGATATATCACGTATTATCCTTAAGAAATCACTGAAATTGCAGTGCTGAAAACTGCAGTTTTAGTCATTTCAATTATTTAACTTTAATAGCAAGTCCAAAGCCGCCTACCCTGTCTAGTGGTCAGAGTGCCTGACTGCGGATAGGGTGGTCCTGGGTTTGAATCCCAGTTTGGGCATGGAAGTACTTTCTCTCTCTGTCTATCCTGTCTTTGTCCTTTCTTTGCCTACCCTATAAACGGGTCCCTATGTCACCTGATCACTGTCATGTGTGGCATGTGTGTACTGAGGAAGTCGGACTCCACACCTAAATATGGTTCAGTTGGAAAAGTGGAGCAGCGCACCCCATATTGCCAGCCTAGCTGGCACACGCGCGACAACAACAACAAGTCCAATGAGCAGTCACTCTATTTCCAAAGCTAATGTGCGTATGTTTTGTTACTGTTACCATGCCGGTGGTTGCCTAGTAGTTAGGGTATCAGTTTTCCGATAGAGTGGTGTTCTATTCCCAATGCCACCAAAAACTTACTGAGTACATGCGATATACGTGCTCATTAAATCTGTGGAATTGAAAGTCCTGTGGTCAATCACTAAGCAGTTATCAAGGATGTAATGGTCTGGAGAAAATTTCCTCCCCCACCAGATCATTGTCAAAATTGAGGGAGGGGATCCTCTGTTGGTGCCATCTATCGGAGGAGTCTTAGAGCAAAGTCGTACTTTCACCTTCGTGGTGCTCTGGTTAAACAAAAGACGCACCCTACTGACTGAAATTCGCATAGCCGTCAGCAAAGCAAGCTTGGCTTGTCCAAGTGTCATATGTAACAACAACAACTGTTATCATGAAATTATTTTGACTGTATAAATGGTAATATCATGTATATAGAGCAGCATCTTTTTTTACAATTAACAAATGAAAAAATAATCTTTGGATATTTCTTCGCTACAGCAGAATCTGACATTTAATTATAAAATTTACTTTATAGGAGAATCATTTTTTTCCTTTTATCACATTATATGTAAGGAATTTCATTTTGTGTAGTCAAACTTATAATGATTCAAGTATTTTGTTTACATTTAAATTTTCTTTAAAACTGAACTAAATCTTTTCGAAGTACAAAAATCTGGTTATTACATCAATATAACACAAACAAACGTATTCAATAAATCTGCGTTAAAATTTTCAAAATTAAATTCATTTGATTAAATATATAAGCATTTATTTAAAAAATTAAGCAGATATTTTCTTTATAAGTATTTTGAAAGGGAAAAAAATAACATTTAGAAGGAGATTCACATGGAAGTTTATTTTTCTTCTAACCAACAATTCAATCGACATTCTAAAGTAAATTAATTTAGTAATTAGCTTTTTCACGTCAGGGCAAGTAAATCCAGAAGACGTCCTCCTTAACTAAATTCAAGTCATATTTACAAGTCTAACTCATTCCTGGAAACACAGATAGACACTCTCCCTCGCAAATGTTTGCTTTCCTGTGGACTCTATTCATCAGAATAAACCACAGTTCTGTCTCCCATAATGGATTGCTATTTTGGCTTTTTCTTCCAACCCTTGTTTGCTGCAAGAGATCGCTTCCCTCCCCCTCCCACACACTAAATGATGAAAAAGATCATGGCGCGTAGCCATTTTATTTGTTTTCGTCTGGTGCCGTTCAGCCTGACCTAAAACTTCCGACAAATTGTAAACTCGGACCATGTATGAAGGGAAAAGTACATCCGTAGGATTTTTTTCTTATCTTGTGTCTACTTTTCTCTCCTTGTTCTTCCCCATGATTCCAGTTCCAAAAGAACGGAAATATTTTTTTTTCGTTTGCTTCTTTTTTTACTATGTTTTGTCTTTGTTTTTATGAGGAAAAGATAATGCGGAAACAAAAACAAAGATGGCCGCTGTGTTCCAAAGCGTTGTGCGTCATTTAATGAAGGAAACCAAAATGAGAGTGGAATGCATTCAGCAGATTTATCTTTCAGCCGCATGTACAGTGAGTGTAACATTCCTCCTGATAAAATGATTTATTTTTAATTTTCGTGTAATTTAAAAACGCTAAAACTGAGCGAAAAGATTTGATTCCAAAAACCATTCTCTTTATTCGCTTCCTTATGGGAAATTATTTCTACATTTCAGCCAGGAAAGATTCAAAATTTAGTAATTTCGAATCTGAAATAAATCTTGTATTCTGAAACATTATAAAAAAATAGGAAACATCTTAAATACATTTTTCTAGGGAATTTTGTTAGTCATAAATTGTCCTTATAAATTTAATTAAAACAGCTTCAAAATTAATCTTGTTTTCAGAGTAAATTTGTAATACTTATAAAATTTAATTCTTTCAATACAAATTTTAATCCTTCTCTATATTTATGGATTCTTATTTTTAAACCACGTCTTTTTAAAAAAAATTTTATAATTTTTAACGCATTGAAGATAAAAGATGCTGATTTTTCCCAATTAGTTGCAGAATTTTTATGATGGCTAAGTTTTCATAATATAAATAAATTTTTGAGTACCCTAAAAAAAAATTTGAGTAAAGGTTTCCAAAAATTGTTAATAATTGACGAAAATATATAGAATTCCATGTAAGAAAAAGAAGACTATGAGAGGTTTCTCATGAAAATTTTTAACTGTTTTTTTATGAAAAATTATACGATTTTTATTTAGCATGAAAACTGCTCAAGAGTTCCAACCCACCTGTAGTAGTTCTTCATCAATATTGTTAAGCAAATTGAGAGTCCAAATTTTGGATTAAAATTACAATCGCAATCTTTGATATATTATGACCAAATCACTGCTTATGGTCATAATATATCAAAGATTGCCGTCCAACTTGTCTAATGTTCAGCATGTCTGACTGCAGATAGGGAGGTCCTGGGTTCGAATCCCGGTTCGGGCATGGATGTACTTTCTCTCTCTATCTATCCTGTCTTTGTCCTTTCTTGTATGAATGAGGTGTGAATGGTTGCCTACCCTATAAACGGGTACCTATGGCATGTGTGTACTGAGGAAATCGGACTCCACACCAAAATATGATTCAGTTGGAAAAGTGGAGCAGCGCACCCCATATTGCCAGCCTGGCTGGCACACGACAACAACAAATATCAAAGATTTTTCTCAAATGAAATACCATTACATATTTTTCACCGGATATCAAAAATTCAAAAATTAATACATTCAAATTAATACATTAAAAATTAATACATACAAAAATTAATACATTCAATAATTAAATTAGCAATCTTCATTCTTTGTTTTTCAGCAGTAGTTTGAACCGAACCTAAAGTAGGCTCTGCCTCAATTAATATTTTTTACTTTACTTTAAAAGATTAGTAATAAATTTAATTTGCTATCGAATCATATTCCATTTAATGCAATTGATAATATTAAAAACACTTAAAATTTATAAGTTTTTTTTTAAGTTTCTGCCATATAAAGTTGATTTAAAACCTTCGTAAGCAATAAATTATTTATTTTTAGTTGTTAAATTTTTTTCCCATTAATTATATTTCAAATGTGACATTATTGAATAAATGCATGAATATGTATGTAGTATACAATAGGGCATATATAATTTTTCAAATCATTATAGTATAATTTCTCAATTCTTAAATTTAGCTAAGATTAATTATAGTACTCCTTAAAAGTGAACTTAAATCTGAAATTGATAAATACAAAATTTAAATACAAAGGATTAGAATTTTAAAAGAGAAATTAAGCTGTCTGCTATCTTTGCCAATTAATGTAACTTAATCGGATGAAGGCGTAATTATAGCAGGAGGCACAAATATATTCCAGTGCACTATTACAGTTGAAATTTCCATAATTTTTAATCTAATATAATCCATCATTAAAATGACCAACTTCTAATTCATAATGAATTCATATTTGATAGATGACTTCAATTTAGGTAAACATATTTTGAAATTGGAGCACAAGCTGCTTATAAAATTAGTAAGATTAAATTTCATAATTTTCTCTGACATTTAATCGTGTGCTTAATTTACTAGAAAACAATATTTACATAAAATTTTATAAATACATTTTAGACATTTTTTTAACAAGTTAGAACTAATAAACAAAATATCAAGACTGTTGGTCAAAAGAATTATCATTTTAATAATAAAATATATTGAAATTTGTTTGATCATTTTATATGTTAGTTATTTTAAATAATTTATATGAATTTATCAAACTTAGTTGCAAACAATTTTTATAAAGGAAATATTTGAAGATTTAGCAATCTTATGATTATTCCAAAATGATACAAAATTTTATTATAGTCATGTGTAGTTACGCTATTATATGAGTTCATTTCAAATTATTTCAACGTATATATTATGTAATAACAGTTTTGATTTTCCTACTAGAAAAATAATCTTTACAAATAAAAAAGAATCGGTTTTCTTAAATAAGCAATTTATTCGCAGTTCTCTCAGTCACAAATTGAATACAAAACCTTCAACTAGAAGCTTTCACATAGGCTAAGAAAGCTATATAATTTCTATTATAATAATTAACAGAGCAACTCTCAGAACTTGACAAAGCAACTCTCAGAACTGGACAAAGCAGTTCTAAGAACTGAGCAAAGCAACTCTCAGAACTGGACAAAGCAGCTCTAAGAACTGAGCAAAGCAACTCTCAGAACTGGACATAGCAGTTCTAAGAACTGAGCAAAGCAACTCTCAGAACTGGACAAAGCAGTTCTAAGAACTGAGCAAAGCAACTCTCAGAATAGGAGATTGAGGCGTCAAGACTTCCTTGCTTCCGGCCATCTTTCCTTTAACTCAACGCTTAGCTGAGGCATATTTCTTCACTAATTCCTACCACATTCTTCCCTAAAGGTTTCTAGAACATTCCTATAATGAGACTATGATAACTCGGCTCTTATTGGCCCTACCGACTCGAAACTTCAAGAACGTTGACTAATAATTTTGGCGTTTGAAATATCGCCAAATATTGCCAAGCTAACTTAGATTTTAGACTTATTTATCAAGCTCTATAAAAAAACGGTATTTATACAGAATAAGCTTTATTTAAGCAATAATTTCACAAATTAAACAATAATACTACAATGTAACACGTAATTTAACAAAAATATAAAACATTCATAAAAATTCATTTGTTCTATGTACACATTTCGTGTGGAGAGGAGGGTGCCAGCTCAGGTGTGACCTCGTTACCCGACCGTGGTTCAAAATTACGAGGCACCTTAAGAAAAGAGTAAAGTCGTACTTTCACCCTCGTGGTGCTCTGATCCAAACGAAAGACGCTCTCTAATGACTTAATTCGCACTGCCAAAGGCATAGCGAGCTTGGCTTGTCCAAGTGTCATAAGCAACAACACAACAACACACATTTCGTTAGAAAATTATGTATATATATATATATATATATATATATATATATATATATATATATATATATATATATATATATATATATATATATATATATATATATATATATATATATATATATATATACATCCCCTTTATTTACTTTAAGGGCAAATTAGAGATAAATTCGAAATTTCACCAAAATTTATTGCATAATTTAGTAGCTAAATTTTGCGTCAGCACTTTTCTTATTCATCTGAACACAAAATCAATTGAAGCAATTCTCTTCTATAAATTTGTATCAACAAATATAATTTATTAGAGGCAAATAATTCATAAATTTAAGGCCTGAAGGTATACAAAAGTGTTTTATTAATTTAAAATTTGTGAACTATATTTTACTACAAGGTCGCTTTATTTTACTTTAGACTCTTACTATTTACTATTAAACAATTATCAAACCAATTTATATTTCCTTTGCAAACCGGATTGCTTTATTTTTATTTCGAGTTCTAATAGAATCTTTTAAACACATGATGATGAGATGAAAATTTAATGTTCACCGATGTCAGTATAAGTCACTTCGATAGTTCCAGTGTTATATTGTCTCTTAAAACGAAGTTTATGAAGAAATTAACTTTGTGAGGGATATCTCACATATTCTCTAAAATTATCTATCCAGAACCATATTTTCAGTAGAAGTACTTGGAATGGAAGGGATTTTGATTTATTTGTTAAAAATAAAAATAATTGCTCTCCAATGAGGCAGTTTTTCTTAATTAAGGGGAAAATGGGACTTATCAAGACCAAGTCACGTGGTTTAAATAAGAAGGTGTAGTTGAATTTGGTGCAACTCTCTAAAATTATCAGCATTTAATAAAAAAAAATTGCGTCTAATTTGATTGCATTTTAGATTCGAAGTATAAGGATTTTTTTAGTGTTATAATTACAAAAACATTCTATAAGGAACAGTTGTTGTTGTTGTCGTGTGCCAGCTAGGCTGGTAACAAGGGATGGGCTGCTCCACTTTTCCAACTGAACCCTATTTTGGTGTGGAGTTCGACTTCCTCAGTTCACACATGCCATAGGGACATGCCGTTTATAGGGTAGGCAACCATTCACAACCCATTCATACAAGGAAAGGACAAAGACAGGATAGATAGAGAGACTGGATAAGAGAACTGGGATAAGAAACAGTAAATTCAAAAAATATCACACTTAATGAGATATTTTTGACGTATTTACTTCCAATTTCCCACTACATTGAAAAAAATGAGGTAAGTTGCATAAATCAGATCTCTTCTAAGCTAAATTCCACTTCTTTTCTTAAGAAAATGTAGTATGGAAATTTATTTCCTAATCACAAAACAAGTTACATTATTCATTTGGAAAATATATCATTTTAAAATAAAATTTTAATTTTTTCTTAATTAGATATTGTATTGTATGGAACTAACATCTTTTCGAAAAACCGAATGAAGTATGTTAGCATATTATGGGCTACAATCAACAAAGATGTTCATACAAAACAACTGTTGATGAATTTTAGATTAGTTAATAGAGACCCTTAAGTTCGCTTTTATGGAAAATAATTGCAGAATGATTGCTTTATTCATTCAATGCAGTTTTTTTTCATTATACTTTATAAAAAAAGTATTTTCTTGTAAATATTTTTAATAACTTAATAAATTTACTTATTGTTTTTAATAGGCATTCAATAATATAGCAAAATCAAAATATCTGACAAATGAAAAACATTGTGGAAAAACCATACTTGTTTTGTTCATTTATTATTTTATGCAAGCAAATTGTTTATTTTTGGTTTATTAGAGAAAAAATAAATAACTAACACATTTGATAAATTAAGTTTTTATAATTAGTTTGAGATAAATTAAAGAGATATGTGACATTAAAACTTGTATATAAATAATTTATATTATTCATATCGGATGAAGATTTGATAAATAATTAAAGACAATAACTGAAACGATTAGCTAAACACGCGTGATATTTTATAGTCCAAGATGTATGAATGAGAGACATTATCAATCAAGCTAAAGTTGGAAGAACACCCATAAATATTATTAAATTACTAATTTAATCAGCAATGTAGACAAACTCATATTTAATGCTAGTAACCTAGTAGCAGCTAAGTGGTTAGTGTGAATTATCATCGTGTCAAAGTATTACCAAGCATGTTAATATTTCATTCAAAAAATAGAGAAAAGCATCGTTTGTTTCTGTTGAATCATTAACATGGTTGGTGGGGGGTTCAGACTTCAGCATCTTCATGGCACTTTTATACATTTAATTGAATTCCAATGCAGGTATCATCCAGTTTATGAGTCAAATTTCTTAAAGGATGATGCATCAGAAGGTTCATTGGGTATTTTAGGAGAATGATGGAGTACGTCGTCATCAAAGACATATTTTCTCTATAATGAAAACATCCTATTTTTCTTGGTGCAAACATAAAAAATTTATCTTTGCATCGAAGAAGATACCACACCAAATATATTTATTACCTACACAGTAATAATTTCTTTTTAAAATATTCATGCGAAGATAATCATTAAGGGTTATTTCAAGATCATTAAATTAAAAAAAATTATTACTAAATTCAGAATTTTCTGTAAAAAAAATTAAATTCTTGTATTGCTGATGGAAAACAATATATTCTCTGAAATATGATTAAGAAGTGATTAATGGTTTGTCATAAAAAATCTTTATTATAGTAAAAGTTGATATCAAACTTCGTGTCGCTGCAAAGAAATATATGATTAAATGATTGGGTATTTTTAGGCATTTGTGTGAAAACAGCGTAACTAAATCAAGCAGTTTGTTTTATGATCATATTTAGTATTTATTTTAAAAGTTCGGATATAAAAATATTTTATTCTTCTTTACTTTCCCTTCACTTTCATTACACATAATTATGAAAAATCAAGCCTCAGTTTTAACGAGGGCAGGAAAACTTTCGTCACCTGCACCAAGTGCCAAAATCATCAGGCTTCTCCCGAGCATCTTTTGGATTGCATGGGTCTCTCTAGGGAGGATCTCTTTAGCAATCCTCTTTTAGTCTTCGACTTCCTTACAGTCAACGAACTCGTGGATCTAGTTCTGACTCCGTCAGACATGGAGGATAAGCAATAACAACAACAACAACATGAAAAATCAAGATTTGTAAATAATAATTTTGATTTTTTTAACCATAAATTTAACTTTCAAAACATAATTGCGTTGTCATTTATAGCTTAATTTACTCAAATCTAAACTCACACGCATATCATTCTTTTCTAATATCGCTAATTTAACATTTATTTTAAAAAATATCATGATAAAAATTTGTAGAGGTTAAACTATGAAGTGTTGTCTGATAAAAATCGAAAATCTGCTAAAAAGTTTAATAATGATTTGATATATTCAAAAGTAAATTTCACGTGCTTTAATGCATTCCTTCTACTAACGTGAAGATTCTGGATTTGTGGTCCCTTTTGATTTCCTGTCCACGAATAATTCGCTTAAGGTCACCAAAAATATGCAATCCACAAAAAGAAATATCTGTGATATAAGAAGTACGTTCAAGTATATATTTAATAAAAACTGCTTCAACATTTCCTTCAACAGAATGACAAAATGATAACAGAAAATGCTATATAAAAACAATAATTCCCTCTGAAAATATTCCTCAGCGTTTATACTTTATAGCTCCTCATTCAGGCAAATTTCACCATAATCAATAGACCTGCAATGAAGAATTTGCCATATTTTAGCTTTCTCATCCAAAATGAAACGAAGCTGGTCTGATTTACTTGCTTCTATTGCAAAACAAGATGAGAATACTTTTCCTTACTATAATTTCTAGAGCAATAAAGAAACAATTATTTAAGTCTATGCATATTTATTTAATATGCAAATCAATGCAACTTTATAAGAATATACACATAATATATATATATATATATATATATATATATATATATATATATATATATATATATATATATATATATATATAATATATATATATATATATATATATATATATATATATATATATATATATATAATGTTGTGTGTGTGTTGTAATATAAAGCAGTAAAACGCAGTAACTACATTTTACAATTTAAAGCAATAAATACAATACCAAATAATGTATAATAATGTATATATCAGGAAATTTAACCAACGCAAAAGCAGCTAAAGAGAGATAGGCCAGTATAAATTAGACACAACAAGAGAAGAACAAATAAACTTGTAAGACAAAATTTGAAAATCACTTACAATAATAAAGTAATATACAATACAAAGAATAAGAAGCAATTTTCTAATTTTTACTTGTTTTATTTTTCTTCATGTGTACATATTAGCATCACTATGAAACAACAGTGTTGCCAACTTTTGTCTCGAAAGTATTTTATTGTGAGTCCTTATTCATTTGAAATCTGCTATACGAATAATAGAAAATTAGGAAATTTTAGTCAAACAAAATTTCCAAATATGTTAATGAAGCAAACAACTAATGTGTGTTTATTTATTTTATTTGTTAAATTATATCAAGTTACCGACGTTATACAATTTGACATTTTAGACTTATGCATTGTAGCTGAGAAGTTATATGTATTACATGAATTTCTTAAATAAAAAATAATTAGAATTCTAAATTTTATGCAAAACCAATACAATAAAATATTAACTGAAATTTAAGGTACGGATTTCTTTTCTTTAAATTTCTTCGAAATAAATTTTAAAAAATGTAAATAAGATTTTTTCACTTAAAATTTAATTTTTAGATTTTCTTTACTTAGTATTGTATATATTTCTAAAGGAAAATTCATTTACTTAACAAAAAATAATAGTGTGATTATGACCCATTTTACTAAATAATCATCTCACGTGAAAAGAAATTTAGATCTGCATTTTTGAAAAATCTTTGGATTATTTTTTAAAGTGCTGAAAGTTTCTATAAATTTGAAGTATAATTGACCATTTAAATCAGTAATTTCAGTATGCGTTTTCCGATTATAAAATGGCTCTGATATTATTATAGCATCATATAAAATACTTATAATTGCTGCCTTTCACGATGGCATATTTCCATATTAGTATGCCAAAATTTTATTTATTGTTCTACATTTTTCTAATCATATTTTTTGAATTAATAGCAGTGTACCTACATTATTTGTTGAATAAACATTTAGTAAAATTATCAGATTGTGTTAGATTTGTATGAGAAATTCTCTTTAAGTTTTCATTAATTGAAAATGAATGCTTTAATCGTGTGTGATATTATATATATATATATATATATAGATAGATAGATAGATAGATATATATATGTATATATATATATATATATATATATATATATATATATATATATATATATATATATATATATATATATATATATATATATATATATATATATATATATATATATATATATATATATATATATATATATATATATATATATATATATATATATATATATATATATATATATATATATATATATATATATATATATATATATATATATATATATATATATATTCTTTCAGTAGGAAAACATTTTTAATACAGTTACATAAAATCATGAATTGAGGAATCTAAAATCAAGAGATATTTTCTGGAAAATATAAAGACTCAATTTTATGCGATAGACATTCATGTATCATATATCCAGAATGTTTGATTCATGGAGAGTTTCATTTTATGATCTTCAAAATATCAAAAAAGCAATTTTTATGACCTACTTTTACTCAATTTCTTCACATAAAGACAAAGTCAATTTGAAATCAAAATCGTTGTATCAACAAATTCGATTGTTTCTGAGGAATAATATTTATAGTATTATATGTTTCTTGAATAGGAATTTTGTTTCTCAACTTAAAGGAGAAGATTTTTATATTTCTAAAGCAATAGCCTAAAATCTATGTCATCTAATTCAAAAGTAAAATGAAAATTCAAATCAAATTTCCATTTTTTCCATAACTCTTTGCTATACAATGGATAAAAGATATGTGTCTAGGAGTATATTTATAACGTTGTGAAAGATTTTGTACATGAATATATGATATAGTAAGAAAAGTGTGTAATCTGATTTAAGCTATATCCTCTTACTTCACTATGCAATAACCTTATAAAACTTTAGGACGACAAAAAGTAGGAAACATTTTAAAACTTAATGTTATGAGAAAAATAAACATATTAAACTAATATATCTTTGAAACGAATATGAATTTACTTTGAATTTAAAAACTTTCGCAACTTACATTTAGCACTAGCATTTTCGAATTCATTGGGTCAAAACTTAGCATACTTTATGCTGTAACTGAGATGTCTAGCAGCGTAAAGTATTGTATAATTAATTACATAACAACAACATAAATTAAACAAATTTTAATAAATTAATAAAGGAATATTGAGTTTATGATAACTAATAGTTTCAGTTGCCTTTATTTTTGGTATCCACAAGAATAATAAATTTATCTTTGGTGTCAAATTAAATTTTCAGATCAAAATTAAATTGACAGTATTAATAGTATTAAATTTATAGTATATAAATGAATTTATTTTACTAAACAAATTACAGTTCAGGTTTCCTAACATTTTTAAAAACATTGAAATTACACTATGTTAATTATTTGCATATCTTATTACTATATAATTATTGTACGAGTTTTAATAGATTTCAAACAAGTGGTAATCTATAATATGAGGAATTAAGGTATATATATATATATATATATATATATATATATATATATATATATATATATATATATATATATATATATATATATATATATATATATATATATATATATATATATATATATATATATATAACACATGATTAAAGCATTCGTTTTCAATTAATGAAAACTTAAAGGGAATTTCTCATACAAATCTAACACAATCTGATAATTTTACTAAATGTTTATTCAACAAATGATATAGATATATAATGATTACAGTTCACATTTTTTAATATATTGTTGAATATTTCGAGTAAACTTGTAATATTTACTTTCTCACAAAAATCATCAAAACTAAAGAATGCTTTTGGTGGCGTTAAGTTTATGAAAATATAAGATAAATGCAAAAATGGGCTGAAATTTAATGACAAAAATGGCAACACATTACTTTCTGAAAAGCTTCTGCCACGCATATTTTGAAATTTTTCTTTTAGGTCAGAAAAAGTCAGATGTATTCTCGTCTACCTTATTATGATAATCTGATTACGCTGAGTTTATGAGACGCGATCTAATACTTTACTGCAAAGCTCTTTTATATAGTGTAAAACTCGTAAACTCAAAAGGATCGATTGGAGCAGATTTTTTCATTGATCCAATGCACATTTATCCTATGCTTATTAGTTTAATTAGCCCTCTTGTACAAAAAGAACGCCGACCAATTTTTCTAGTGGTCATTTGCCTGAATACGGATAAGGAGGTCCTAGGTTTGAATCCCGGTTCGGGCATGGATGTACTTTCTCTCTATATTTATCTCGTCTTTGTCCTTTCCTTGTTTGAATGAGGTGTGAATGGCTGCCTATCCTATAAACGGCTCCCTATGGCATGTGTGTACTGAGGAAGTCGGACTCCACACCAAAATAGGGTTCAGTTGGAAAAGTGGATCACCGCACCCCATGTTGCCGACCTAGCTGGAACACAACAATGAATGAATGAATGAAAAAGAACACAGAACCGAAGGTGTGAGTTTGAAATTATTCAATGTGGCAGGAAAATATTTTTCAAGGAATGAATTCTCCCGGGTTTTATGTCACAATTTGGTGGTAGTACTGAAGAACATGGATATTGAATTCTTCCTCCTTCATTCTTGTCTGCCATTTTGGATGCTTGAGAATTTTCTTTCTTTCTCGTTTTGTTTCTCTTAAATATGGCCCGCCATCAGGTGAAATATTCATGGAAAGTAGTTTATGTGGTGGCTCTGACCCAGCATCAGCTAAGGCTGCTCAAAAGTCAAAACCATCAACCAACATTTGCTTTCTGTGGCTTAGTAATATGATAATGCTTCCCAGAGTGACAGGTACCTTGTGCAGCTCCAGAGGCTACTAAACAACAAGGGATGGATGTCGATTTCATTCTGAAAAAACGTCTGTCGGTATGACTGAGAATGTTTGGAGTTTTCTCCTTTGGGACACGTAAATACAGCCCACTGTTTATGAAAAATCCTCTTGGATGACAATTTAACAGGTCAATTTTTAAAATACAGCTTAGAGGTATTAGTACATTCACTTACAAAAGTCAAAACGAACTAAACATAATTTTGATGTTGTTGTTGTTGTCGTGTGCAAGCTAAGCTGGCAACATGGGGTGCACTGCTCCACTTTTCCAACTGAACCATATTTGGTGTCGAGTCGAACTTCCACAGTACACACATGCAATAGGAACCCGTTTATAGGGTAGACAACCATTAACACCTCATTCACACAAGGAAGGGACAAAAACAGGATAGATAGAGAGAGAAAGTACATCCATGCCCGAACCGGGATTCAAACCCGTTTATAGGGTAGGCAACCATTCACACCTCATTCACACAAGGAAGGGACAAAAACAGGATAGATAGAGAGAGAAAGTACATCCATGCCCGAACCGGGATTCGAACCCGTTTATAGGGTAGGCAACCATTCACACAAGGAAGGGACAAATACAGGACATATAGAGAAAGTACATCCATGCCCGAACCAGGATTCGAACCCAGTAACTTCTTATCCACAGTCAGGCACACTGACCACTAGACAAGTTGGGCGGCTCACATAATTTTGATGATGTGTATAAAAGCGTGTTAGAATTTTATGTGTATCTTTGAATTTCATAATAAAATGTGTTTGCGTATCGTTTGAAAATTATTCTAAATCAATGAAATTTAGAATTCTCTCGTCCAAAGAAATCATTTTTTTTTTCATTTTTATAAAAAATAAAATGAATTTTATAAAATACATTTTCGGATTCAACAGTCCAACTTGTTACTGAGGACGAAAGTGTCACAAAATAGTAAATAACCCTTGAAATTCTAGTTTAGTTAAAATATTTCTTAAGATTCTTACGAGAGAGAGTTGGAAATTTCAGAAATAAAAAATAATTTTAATTTAGAAATGAAGGACAATGTTTGCCTTCTAATTCAGAATTTTTATTCATGTAGTTTATAGAGCTTTTCTTTCTGACTCATATTATAATGAGAATAAAGGTGGAAAATTAAAATTCAGCTCATTTATGACAGCAATTTTTTTCATCTGAACACCAGTATTTAAATACTCTTCTGTAATAGAATAGAAGGGGTAATTTCAACATAGTGTAGAAAAAATATAAAAGAAAGCCTACTTACTTTTTTATTTTTGTATAGTAAATTCTCTATTACATTCATTATTACACGAGAATAAATTTTTTAAATGAATATATATTATATGTATGTATGTATGTATGTATATATATATATATATATATATATATATATATATATATATATATATATATATATATATATATATATATAAATTTCGTGTCACGATGTATGTTCCCGATAAACTCCGAAACTACTGAACGGATTTTGATAAAATTTTGTAACCATTTATAATATGGTCTAACTTAAAAGATAGAATAGTTTTTATCTCTTAATTATTGAATTATTGATCTCAATATTTATTATACGACATTAGTGTTTATTTATTGGTTAGTTCTGTAAGTTCCTAATAGATGGCGATTTAGCATCTAAGTTGCACAGGTATTCGGCAGATGGCGACGTGTTTATTTTTCTAGATTATACCATCTTCGAGAAAATTAACGTGCGCGAGCAAGCGCGTGGTTAAATATAGAATTTACATATATTTTCATGATGTATAATCATACTATAACAATTTTTCGTGAGTCATTTTCATAATTATACTTTGTATTGTGTTATTATTGTGCAGTGTTCAGTTTGAATATTTTTAATATTATAAATAGTAAAATAAAATTTTATTTATTACTGTTTTTCTCTGCTAATTTTCCTACCACCTCGAAAACATGTAAGTATTTCTTGATAGCATTTTATTATATTTTATTTTATTTTATAATTTGATAATTATTAATTTATTCAGCAGTACATTTTGATCTAACTTATTTATTCAAATGATAAGTTCTTTTAATTTTTTTTTATTTCAGTATAATGCCGCGGAAAAATTTTTTAGTTTTAATATAATTTAAAATTGAAAAAATAATAGTTCGATGTCAATGTTATCTACCTCATTTATAACAATTTATTTTTAGATGTCTTTAATTTATATAGTATTTTTTATAGGAGTAAGTCACTGTTTACAAATTATAATTTAATATAAGATGAATAAAATGTAAATTCAGAAAGTATATGTTGGTTTGTGCTTAATTTCAAAATTTCGATACTTTACCTATTGCTTTTCAATTTTGGTGAAATGTTTTATTTTTAATCTCATATGAATGAACCTATTATAAATTTTTTTAGAAAATATTAATTTGATTGTACCAAGGAGTTAGTAAAAAATTGATTCAATGTATTATAATTACTCAGCCACTGCAACGCGTGGCTGGGTCAGCAATTCTATATACATAAAAATTTCGTGTGTCACGATGTATGTTCGCGATAAACTCCGAAACTACTGAACCGATTTTGATAAAATTTTGTAATCATTTATAATATGGTCCAATTTAAAACATAGAATAGTTTTTATCTCTTAATTATTGATCTCAATATTTATTATACGATATTAGTGTTTATTTATCAATTAGTTCTGTAAATTCCAAATAGTTGGCGATTTAGCATCTAAGTTGCACAGGTATTCGACAGATGGCGACGTATTTATTTTTCTAGATTATACTATCTTCCAGAGAAAATTAACGTGCGCGCGCAAGCGCGTGGTTGAATATAGAATTTAAATATATTTTCATGATGTATAATCATATTGTAACAATTTTTCGTGAATCATTTTTATAATTATACTTTGTATTGTGTTATTATTGTACAGTGTTCAATTTGAATATTTTTAATATTATAAATAGTGAAATAAAATTTTATTTATTACTGTTTTTCTCTACTAATTTTCATACCACCTCGAAAACATGTAAGTATTTCTTGATAGCCTTTTATTTTTATTTTATAATTTGATAATTGGCTCTGTAATCGTGCTATTTTGGCAGCAAGAAACGTTGATGTGAACGAAATTAATTCCATATACAACAGATGTTGCCCGGTGATTTGATGTCTTTTAAATCAATCGACACAGTTATTGATGAAAACGAAAACTTAAACTTTCCAACTGAATTTTTGAATTCTCTGGATATGCCAGGAATGCCACCACACAATCTTCAATTGAAAATTGGTTCACCAATTATTCTTCTACGTAATTTAAACCCACCTCAATTATTTAACGGTACACGCTTAGTCATAAAAAAATGACCGAAAATATTCTCGAAGCAACAATTTTGACGGAAAAATTTAAAGGAGATATCGTCCTATTGCCACGTATTCCACTGATAGCGTCAGAATCTCCAATACCGTTTAAAAGGCTCCAATTTCCGATTTGTTTAGCTTTTGCGATGACCATAAATAAATGTATAGGCAAAACAATGTCTATTTGTGGTTTGGATTTGGAAAACACATGTTTCTCACATGGACAGCTATATGTTGCCTGCTCACGTGTAGGAAAACCATCAAATCTCTTCGTGTTAGCGAAAGACAGGTTAACCAGGAATGTTGTACACAAAGTAGTACTTAGATAATTTTTAGTTTTAATAATTTAAAATTGAAAAAATAATAGTTCGAAGTCAATGTTATCTACCTCATTTATAACAATTTATTTTTAGATGTTTTTAATTTATATAGTATATTTTATAAGTAAGTCACTGATTACAAACTATAATTTAATATAAGATGAATAAAATGTAAATTCAGAAAGTATATGTTGGTTTGTGCTTAATTTCAAAATTTCGATACTTTACCTATTACTTTTAAATTTTTGCGAAATGTTTTATTTTTAATCTCATATGAATGAACCTATTTTAAATTTTTTTAGAAAATATTAATTTGATTGTACCCAAGAATTAGTAAAAAATTGATTCAATGTATTATAAAAACTCAGCCACTGCAACGCGTGGCTGGGTCAGCTTGTATATATATAAAAATTTCGTGTCACGATGTATGTTCCCGATAAACTCCGAAACTACTGAACGGAATTTGATAAAATTTTGTAATCATTTATAATATGGTCCAACTTAAAAGATAGAATAGTTTTTATCTCTTAATTATATTGATCTCAATATTTATTATACGACATTAGTGTTTATTTATTGGTTAGTTCTGTAAGTTCCTAATAGGTGGCGGTTTAGCATCTAAGTTGCACAGGTATTCGGCAGATGGCGACGTGTTTATTTTTCTAGATTATACCATCTTCGAGAAAATTAACGTGCGCGCGCAAGCGCGTGGTTAAATATAGAATTTACATATATTTTCATGATGTATAATCATACTATAACAATTTTTCGTGAATCATTTTTATAATTATACTTTGTATTGTGTTATTATTGTGCAGTGTTCTTCAGTTTGAATATTTTTAATATTATAAATAGTAAAATAAAATTTTATTTATTACTGTTTTTTTCTACTAATTTTCATACCACCTCGAAAACATGTAAGTATTTCTCGATAGCCTTTTATTTATTTTTATTTTATAATTTGATAATTATTAATTTATTCAGCAGTACATTTTGATCTAATATATTTATTCAAATGATAAATTCTTTTAATTTTTTTTATTTCAGTATAATACGGCGGAAAAAATTTTTAGTTTTAATAATTTAAAATTGAAAAAATAATAGTTCTATGTCAATGTTATCTACTTCATTTATAACAATTTATTTTTAGATGTTTTTAATTTATATAGTATATTTTATAAGAGTAAGTCACTGATTACAAACTATAATTTAATATAAGATGAATAAAATGTAAATTCAGAAAGTATATGTTGATTTATGCTTAATTTCAAAATTTCGATACTTTACCTATTACTTTTAAATTTTGGTGAAACGTTTTATTTTTAATCTCATAAAAATGAACCTATTTTAAATTTTTTAGAAAATATTAATGTTTAAATGTATTATTAAAACTCAGCCACTGCAACGCGTGGCAGGGTCAGCTTGTATATATATATATATATATATATATATATATATATATATATATATATATATATATATATATATATATATATATATATATATATATATATATAATGCAATTTAGATTCATTATATTGCTAAAAACTGCATTAATAATAATTGTTTCTTTTAATTAAACTATATTCAAAGTTTACATTAGTAACGCTAAGTAAAATCCTTCTTCATTTCTGACATCCTTTCAAAAAATATCAAACTTTTCAAAGTATATTGTTCAAGTGTATATTTGCGAGTGCTATAAAGTTTTTTAAATTTGTGTATTTCCCGAACTTTACAAAATATTTATTTCTAAATGAAATATTTCTAAATATTTAGTCGAAATTTAAACACCTTTAAATTCTGAACATCCTTAAGAATATTTCTCGAGACATGTTACGTACGGCTGTGGAGAACGCTGTGCACAGAATGCACGGTGTTATTTCTGAGAACGGTGCTCACATTGAATGTGCTCTAATTCCTCACCGAGGAAGTTAATGTAATAAATAAACATTAATAATTGAGATGCATGATTGTATATGTCAGTATTTTCCTTTTCTAACATTTTATACATTATAAAGCGCCACAAAATACCCTAGCGGCAATTTTTAGAAATAAAATTTTTCCCGTGTCTTGATTAGTCTAAATATCAAGTTTGACACCATTTCGGCTATTAGATCGCGCTACAGGGAGCTCCAAACACTGTCACTTTAAAAAAGATCACCCTGTATATTTGTATTTTAATGTATTGTGTTATATTAGCAGCTGTAGTACATATACACTTAATAAATGTTTGTGTGAATCAGAATAAAATTCTCTAGTGAGTAATGAAATGTACAAAAGCTCACCAAAAGGAATATTATATTGTTATTTGGTGACTGTGAAGAGATTAAATGATTTGATAATCTTCATACCATTCATAATTTTATGCATTATAATCACTGAAATTATAATTACTGAATAATATAATTACCGGAATTATATCTTTGACTAAAACAGCATCAAGTAAAAGTAGAAAATGAATACTTGTCATTCTATACTTTTTAGAGTGACAATTTTTAAAACTTCTCTGAAAATGAGACCTTGTTTTATGTAAAATATTTGGCGATAATCATTACAGGAAAAAAAGGATAAAAAATGCAAATATATTGTACATATTTAAATATTATTCCACCTTTTAAGGTCATTAAAATATAAACTTAAAAACCATTATGTCTTCAGCAACGAATTATTAAGTATTTATTTTTTAGTAAAAAATTTCAAGTTAGCGATTAACTAATATAAAACTTTAAGATAATCAACTACAAAATAATACGATTATAATAGAATAACTTATCTAATAAAATAGAGCATTAATTATTCAGTTCTCTTTCAACTGTTTTCATTTTATATAGTCAAAGTTTATTTTCTTCTTATGACAAAAAACTATTTTATTCCCACTGACATTTTCTACCGTAATCGCATGAGAGATTATAAAACTTTGCGATTTTAAAATATCAAAATATACTCCACAGACTTTATCTTTCATTTTTATGTGGTTCGTGTATTTTTCCTTAAAAAAATTTCTGATTTTCCTCCTATTTCTTTTTACAGTAAAGCTCTTTTCTGTATTCTCATTAGGAAGTATAAAAGGAATATTTCCTCATGGGGAAAAATATCTTAATTCTAAAGTTTACTTTTCCAGAGCAACTAAAAATATCTTAAGCTTGTCCTGAGTAAAATCCTTTCATAATGAGCTTCATTTTAACTCCCACCTTTAGTTTTCTTGTTGCCGTTCTTAAATTTTTATTTTTCATATTTACTGTTCTTATTAAATTATTTGATTTTGCTCTTTATTTGGTGGTTTTTGTTTTTATTTACATTTACTTCCATTCCTTATAAAACTAATTTATTCCATGTTTCTCCGTATGGCTCCCTATCATTCAAGTCATATTATATGCATGTATTGAAAACATTTATTTATAAATCATGCAATATTTTCTTCAAGTAATGGCAGCATTTGACCAAAAGCAAACTTAAATACAAAATATTTATCATTTTCATCAAAATTTGCACTTTTAATTAAATACTATGCAGATATAAGCCAATCCTTATTTTAAGCTCGTTGATAAATCTTTATAAAATACACTGCTCAAAACAATTATAGGATATTGTAAGTATTACATAAAATAAAGATATAAACGAAATATTGTTTGCTGAAAATGGAAGAAGAGAATCACAAATGAAAATTTTTCTGATTTTCAAACTGTGGAGTATGCTAACTTTGAGTTCGACTTCAAAAACGTCATTTCAGTGGCAGTGAATGAAATTTGACATTCATCTGAATAAAAGGCGATGAATACAAGGATGATCGGTATTCATTGACTGCTTTGTTTCGATGAGCACGATGTCTCAGCGAATTCATTTAACCGATTCAGAAGCTTGGAGAGTTGTTGGTAGGTTAGAAAGGAGCCAAACTCAAGCCGGAGTAGCGCAAGCCATTGGAGTGTTACAAAGTGTGATTTCCAGGATCTGGAAACGTTTTTGGAGACTGGAAGTGCAGGCCGAAGAGTAAGGTCGTAGACGGGCAACAACACCCAATGAAGATCGTTATTTAGTGTTAACGGCTCGGAGACAAAGAAATATGAACGCTACTCTTCTCCAACAACACCTTCGTTCGGCTACTGACACCACGGTTTCAACTCAGATTGCCCGAAACCGGCACCATGGTGTAAGTCTGTATGCTCGCCGACCGATAATATGTGTTAAACTAACATCAAGGCATCGTCGTGACCGCAGGGAGTGAGCATCAGAGCATGTGAACTGGAGGAGAAATAAATGGAGCATTGTTCTTTCTTCTGACGAGTCCCATTTTTCTGTTCATCCTGATAATAGGCGTATTTTCATCTGGAGGTACCGTGGCAGTAGGAATAATCCAGTGTTCGTGCACGGAAGTGTCAGATTTGGCCGTGGGGGTGTTGGTGTATGGTGCCATCTCCATTGACGGGCGCACAGAGCTCTATATCATTCGAGGTGGACCTCTGAATGGTCGCCGATATAGGGATAAGATCCTCAGATCTCTTGTAGTCCCTTACGCTGCAGCAATCGGAGATGACTTCATTTTAATGGACGATGATTGCAGGCCACATCGTGCTAACCTGGTGGAGGATTTTCTTTTCAAGGAAGGAATCATACGAATGGAATGGCCAGCGTGTTCTCCAGACATGAATCCAATAGAGAACGTTTCGGACACTCTAGGAAGATGAGTTGCTGGCCACCAACCACCCCACAAAATCTCCAAGAACTGGAAAGAGCTCTTCTGGAAGAGTGGGACAGAATACCCCAACTCGTGATTAATAGCCTCATTGACTCCATTCCTCAAAGGTGTTCAACGTTGCTGGCCGTCCGTGGAAACCATACCCTCTACTGAAAATGACTTCCTTTGAAGACAACACCTTTTCTTATTCTTTTTTTCTCATATGTACACATTGTGTTTTTTTCCTTTTGTACATAAATGCGCAATAAAATGCATTTTTTCTGCCAAACCTGTGTTATTTATTCTCATATAACCTACTACGTCTGTCGACCACGAATCAATCAGCTAAAAAGTTTGCCAGCCACAAGATCCACCTAAAACATCAAAATCCTTTAATTGTTTTGAGCAGTGTAATTAATAGTATGGCATTTTGTAATTTAAAAAATGCAAAAGAAAATTGCGTTATTTGAGCAACTGAATTTTCAAAAATACTTTGCAAATGCATTTCAATTCATTGGGAATCAGCAAACTTAAATGAATCTCGTTGAACTTTATTTCACAGAAAACATTCTTATCTCATGATTAACATAAAAATGATCTTGTTCCATCTTAAGCAAATTGCGAAGTTTTGAATTATTCAACACCGATGACGAAAACAACATCTGTTTGAATTAATTTTCACTTTTCTAAGTGCGATAATTCCCTTCATTTTTTAAGTCATGTTTAATGAGTAGCCAGAGGTTATTACAAAGTCTGAAAAACAATTTCCATTTTAAAGCACTTTTCTTGACGAAATTACAATAAAGAAACATCTCGACGAAATACCTATGACAGATAAAAAGAAACGTTTTCAGAATAAAAATTGAAGAAATCTCATAAACTTTTGCAACATTTTTCATTAGCGAAATTCCATGAAAAGATTTCAATTAAAATTACTTTCCATGCTCATTGAAGTAATTAAAGAAGTGACAAAGAAATTCTCACAATAAGTGTTGCCATTTGAAAGAGAGAAAAATGTTCAATAAAGAAACAGCATATTCTTCCGGTATTTTTTTTTCTTTGACTAATGAACAAAGGTTGAAAATGCTTCACGGTAACTATTACTGGTAACTACTAGCTTCTGATTTATCAACAGTGTAACAATGTATAATAAAAAAGAAAACTCAATAATTAGTTTTGGATTTTAACAAATATGGAGATATTAGCGAGTTTGTAATGACACAAACATACACGACAGGAAAACAATATTTTCTATGAATTTACAAATAGCTGTTTAAGCATTTGTATTAAAAATTATTTTATGAAGGTTATAAACATTATTAGTTGAGCTGTACCAAAGAACATTTATTGTTTCAATGCTCATATGAATTTAAGAGAACTTAACTTTATGTTCATATATTTTCTTCATATCAACAAAGGTATTTTGAAAAGTTAAATTTAAATGTTTTTTTTCTTTACACTGAAATGACATAGAAGGTCCTGTTATCATTACTTTTAAAAGTATTCAATAAATATTAATCACACTTTAGGTATATCATTGTATAAAAATTTTATTTTGATTTCTGAAAAAAGTCAGTTTACGTTCCTAATGATAAAAGGTAAAATATCACTTTGAAAACATACTTTGCATCATAATGCGAATCTTAAATGAAAATTTTGTACTTACAAGGAACAGTAAGGGTGTGTTACGTGTTTTCATTAATGTAATCGATAGAAAATATTCACAGAAATGGTATATTTTCATTTTTAAACAATACTGGGACTCACTGTATACAAATGGACACTAATTCATAAACTATTTTTAATTTAAAATATTTCTGTAATACTAATGGTATATTTTTTGCAAAAGTGTTTATGAAGAGATCGAGTAGAAATTCAAATAATATTTTTCATTTAGAAGATAAAGTAAGTTTCATATAGAAGATAAGGTAAAAGGTAAGTTTGTCAATGACACTAGAAAATGTAGTAAAATTACTGGCATGCAAACGAAGCAGGCTTTGATGTTTTCATAAACAAGAACAATAAACATGCATGGAAATGTTAAGGTACCTACCTAAATGATAAAATAAAAACAATTCACATTTAACACTAAGATGTTCAAAGTGTCTTGTTGCTGTCCTCCTATGCTATTTCATATTAAGGAGTTGTTTTTTACTCTTAATGTGCTAAAAACACCTGCTCGAATGCTCTGTTCTTAAGTAACTGTGGACGATGCATGATCTTCACTGACAATATGCAGTTATTCATTTCAATCTGAATGGCCCATTTGGACCGTTGATATTTTAAACGTTTATTCTAAAAAATCAACATATTTCAGAAAGTAAAAAGATCTACATTCTAATGGAGGCTTCAACTTTAGAAAAGTTTAGCGTTCCTGACTCTTGAGCTGTGGGTCCTGGGTTCGAATCCCGGTTTGGGCATGGATGTTACTATCTCTCTGTGTTTCTCTGTCCTATCTTGTGTGATGATGTATGAATGTGGCCCACCCTATAAACGGGTTTGTGGTGGTATGACGTGGGTAACGCTACTCACCCCCGTGATTTGGTTCACAGGTGCCCGCTGGGTAACGACAAATGAGTAGCAGTTTCCGGCCTTGTTGTGGCGAAGGGTTACTTACCCAAATGTGCCCACCGTTAGAAAAAAACACTTTAGAAAAGTTTATGGGAAAATAAATAAGATATTTATATAGGATTTTATAAACCTTCGATTCCTTTTAATTATTTCTCATTTAACTCATACGCTTTAAAGCATAAATGTGCTATAGTATAAAAACAAATTTTATGCTATATAGCTAATCTATGAGTTATTCCAGAGGAATACCATATTTATTGATTAAAGTGAGCTTATATTTCTTTAAATGTATAATTTAACAGGACAATTGAAAATATTAAAATATATAGTATCAAATATTTTAATTATTTAAGTTTATTTTTAGTTGCTACTGTGAAATTTTAACACATGTGATATATTATTTGACTATCGGAACATGTTTAAATGCATGAATTCGCAGTTAATGAGATGAGGCTTTTCTAACTTAACAATAATTACAATAACCTTTGCTATGAAATTTGTTATTACCAAAGAGGTTGATTTTGTTTCAGTACAATAAAATAAAGAGAGTTTGCTTAAGCTATTTTTTATTTCAAATGTCCTCTAGTACTAGGATTTCAAAATTTCTGCACAGCAAGGAAATGAATTGATGGCAACTTATTTTTTTCCAAAGACGGACACACTTGGGTGACGAACCCTATGCCTTAACAAGACCAGAAACAGCTACTCATTTGTCGTTACCCAGCGGGTACCTGTGAACCAAGTCACGGAGGCGAGTAGCGTTTCCCGCACCATACCACCACAAACCCGTTTATAGAGTGGGCCACATTTATACAACATCACAGAAAAAAGGACAGGAAGAACAGAGAAGGAAAGAAACATCCATGCCCGAGCCGGCATTCAAACCTTGGACCAACAGCTCAGGAGTCAGGAATGCTAACCACTCAACCATCGGTCGGCGATGGCAACTTATGAAGAGGGGAAAACGCCAAATAGTGTGGCTTCTTCAACTTTTGCGACTTCATGCTTATATAGCGAAGCATCTTTGTTATGGTGAAGCATCCCGAATTGTTATGTCGGGAAACAACTTTGAACAAAATTGTCCATTTTGTTCAAAGTTGTTTCTCGACATAACAATTAACTTACTTGACAGTTCTTTATTTTGTTACATTAACAAATCCACCGTGTTTATATATTTTTGTATATTAGCACTCCGGATAAATCCCCATTATTATGGAATAATGGCAGATGATGAAGCGCATCTACCAACAGTTTGCTCATTTGTCTAGTTTTTTTTTCCCAGTTGGCGGCATGTATATTTGGCATATGCCTTATAAAATGTTTTCTATTAAAGAAATATGTAAATTTTTTTTTGTTTTAGCTGTTAGGTTACTTGCTATCCGGTTCAAATTATACTAATGTAGGAACATAAAATGGACCAGCAGAGAACTCATGACTTTTGGAATAGAAACTCTCAAATTTAATCCACTACTGAAACATATGATTTTGATGTCATGTTTCTGCTTTCAACATGATGAATATCTGTCGAGTCAGGATTTCGGAGATTGTCAGGGTTTATATCTTGCGGTGCATATATTGGCCAACATTACGTGAAAAGTCTTCTCAAAAAGAAATGTGCATTGGCCTGACCTCAATAGTTCTTATCTTATTGGTAGCCTTCTGTCATGTTAAATGTAAGCCTTCTTCTAGCTCCTCCTTAGAAAATATAATTATCATTAGAAAAATTTTAAATTATTGTCCTAATTGTTTTTAGAGAAATGGAAAATTCATTAAATTTTCTGATCCAATATTATCTTAAGATTTTTATAGTCATACAAATACGTATAAAAAATTCGTGCATATCATAACGTTTTCTCTTTTGAAGAAGTGATAGAATAAAATACATCTTTATACTTTTTTCGATGTTAGTTTTGCAAAATCCAGAAAAATATTACAAGAAAATATATCTTTTCGTTTTATTTTGTGAAAATATATCTTAATAATCAACATGTTGCATTTAATCTAATAATGAGTGAAATGTAATTAGAGTTGTGTAATTCAACACTGTTATTCATAACAGTGAAGACAGGTTATTTGCTATTTTAACTCAATCATCATTATATATTATATATATATATATATATATATATATATATATATATATATATATATATATATATATATATATATATATATATATATATATATATATATATATATATATTACAAACGTCAAACCCATGAAATTATTTCTCAAAAAATTTTACTCTAAAACAGACCGTAAAACAAATGCTAATAATTGTGCACTGTTTACAATACTATTTCTTTTGGAAATATAACTTTTTAGAATAAAAATGTTCAAAAGATAACTTAGGATAACTTTCTTTGAAATCAAGTTAAATTAACGAGAGGTAATTAGTGAAAAACTCATTAAGATAATAATTTATACGCTTTAAAAATCTGTATGACAAAGCATTTAATGACATTTACAGCTAAAAAATGATCTCATCTTTTTAACAAATTTATTTTTTGATGAATATTAGAAATTCTTTATGTTCTATTTGTTTTAAGATTCCAAACTAGATTTTCAAATAATTGCGTGATGAACACATTTATTTTAAACTTAGTTTTGAAGATTCTTTCGATGTTTATCATTTAGAAAAAAAAGCAGTTCGCACATGATTGCTGTTCTTTAGGGGAAGATAAAGGAAACTGTTTTTTATTAATTTCTTCCATGTATTTTAAACGTAATCTTATCGATTCTTTAAAGTACATTACAAATTAAAATTCATAAAAATCGATATATTGTTTTTCCATCCCAATTTACTTAGAACGGACGAAATGTTTTAAAGTTATAAAATTTAAACAAAAAAATAATATTTAATAAAATGAAGAAAATAGCTCCATGGAACCACAATGTATTTTATATGAAATTCTGAGTGTTTTATTGTTTAAAAATAAATAACTATATTTACTTCATAAACATGATATTTCACAGTGTCGATATTCCTAAAGAATACAGTTGAGATAATTTATAAATATCGCCAAGAATCGGCACAATATCTATGAACTCAACGCCGAATTGGCTTTGTTTTCGTTCTTGGCATTGATTATTGGATAATTATTTATTTGTCCTTTATAAAAGAGAGAATTGAACAATATCAGGCGAGCACTCTGCTGCATGTGAGGCTGCTCGAGCGGAAGAGAGGGAAATCAATACCCAAAATCTAAAAACTTTGAAAACTTGCCAGAAGTTTGGAAAAACTCAATTTTCCAATATTTTTTGGAATACAACGTTTGAATGCGGGTCTTCGCATTAAAAGGGCTATTTGATATCTGGGGTGTAGGTGCCAAATTTTTAAATTAAAATAAGAAATGCGGCATGATCTTTCTTTTAAAGAATCCAGATATCAGAAAGGATTCTTGGAAAATAGTGTCTTGCTGGAAGTCTTTCAAGAATAAATCAACCAGGTGAGGTTTTGAACAGGAGTATTGTATTTTCGGCATAAAAAAATAGTGAACATTAAAATGATTTGAAGTAGATTCTGTTTTAATTTATTTTTGCAAAAGATTTCAATTTATTTTCTTCAATCAGATTTGCGCGCATTCGAGTTTAAGTTTTTATTTCTTAAAATACTATAAATAAAGAATCACATATTTTATAATAAATAGGAAATAGAAAACCATAGATACCATTATGCATTTTTAATAATTTATTATTTAATTATGTTCCAGAACATAATAAAATGACATGTCATCTATGATAATTATGTGTATAAATTCAGCAGAGGAAAATACAAAGATTTTTGAAAAAATCATTTCTAAATTATATAAATATATAAATTGAATAAATAGAAACTTCATTAGACTTTTTGAATGTAGCATAAATTAATCACATATTCAATTTTATATACATATTTATATCAAAATTAATATACATTTTACAAATTAGATCAAAATTAATATACTATATAACACATTAAAAACCCTTATGTAATATGTATATTAATTTTGATCACTATATTTATTAATTTTAAAGTACAGTAATGTATTAATTTTAAAGTTATTTTATAATTTATTTATTTCCATTACCATTTAAACAAAATAATTTTATTATTTATATTAATTTTATGTATGTAAATGTGGATATATATACTATGTATATATATATATATATATATATATATATATATATATATATATATATATATATATATATATATATATATATATATATATATATATATATATAAACCAACCACTTTATTTATCACTCATGAACCAACCTATTGCTAATAAGCACGATTCCACTTTATGACTGTGGAATCGTGCTACTACCAGAAAGATGGTAAAAGTCATTGGACTAGAATGGACAAAATGCAATGCAATACGATATTTATTCGTTATACATTTTTCATTTTCATGAGAAACAAAGTTTCTTTCCGAACAGCCCAATATTCTAAATTTAAGTATATATATATGTATATATATATACATAAAATGTAAATATATTTCAGAAATGTTACTTATAGTGCTGTGAAAAATTTTATATTTACTGAAATCAACATTGTTTTTTGAAAGATATATATATATATATATATATATATATATATATATATATATATATATATATATATATATATATATATATATATATATATATATATATATATATACATATATATATATATATATATATATATATATATATATATATATATATATATATATATATATATATATATATATATATATATATATATATATATATATATATATATAAGTATATATATATCTTTCAAAAAACAATGTTGATTTCAGTAAATATATAATTTTTCACAGCACTATAAGTAACATTTCTGAAATATATTTTCATATGATATAATAGATAATTAAAGCCATTTAATTTGAAGCCGAAAAAAATATTTAGAAATTCTTTCACAAATGAAAAAAGCGAAAACATGAAATTTATTACATATTTTTTATAAAAGTAACTACACTAATTTCGTAATTATATTTTATTAAATTCAATTTAATTTTTTTAGCTCAACAATAATTTAATATATTTATGGAAACTTACTTCACAAAAATAGGATATTTCAGCTTTACAAAAAAGTTAGCATAATTGGCAATGTTATTAAATAAAATTAAAATTATAATAGTACAGCTTCATTATATATTTTTTAAAGTATTAGAAATCAATATTTGGCTACAACTTATCCTGATATGTTCCTTCGCTATACAAAAAAATTGAAAAATGTAGAACATAACGATTTTAGATCAGATATTATTTTTTTCTTTTTAGCAGCAACAATCTTGACAATGGCTTGACGCTAGCTTACTACGTCAGTAGCAATAAATCAAGACACGTCATCATTTCCGAAAGAAAATACTCTATAATAGAAGTAAAATAAAAATAAAAAAAGGGTCAAGACATCCAAGAAGAAAAGCTATATATTTCCCGCCTGCCCGGGAATTTTATCGCGGGAAGAGTTCAGATGCAACTGAACTGCACCGAGACTATTCAATAACAGCCAACTTCTTTTATAAATCACTGTGAAATACTATTTTAAAGATTAGTTCACAGAATAATACAGGGATGTATTCACGAGATGAATGCATACGTCATTAATGACTTGCTATTGTTTTATTTACACGCAAAACCTGCATTCTGCATACTTTAAGTTAACTTTAACTGACAAAACTTAATTTATGTTTGTTTAATTAATTAATAAAAATAAATCTAATTTTAAAATCACCCATATAAAGGCATTCCTAAAAAAGAGTAAAATTATTATGTAAATTTTTAACTAATATTTATTATTGATGAATCTGTTTCAATAGTATGTTTCTAATAGTTTTAATTCATTAGAAATGTAGGGGTTTATTTATCGATATAATTCTAAGATGAGATCTAAATAAAAGAAAATTTAAATATTATGTAATAAAAATATCATAAAATATATAAAGATAGAAATAAAAATATTAGTATTTTATATATATATATATGTGAGGAATGCTTACGAGATGACAGCATTGTTGATGTCATGTATATAAGGGAAATTTATATGAGGCATGAAGGAAATCGATATATTTTCAATATGAGGCATTAAGGAAATCAATATAATTTCAATATGAGGCATGAAGGAAATCGATATAATTTCAATATGAGGCATGAAGGAAATCGATATAATTTCAATATGAGGCATGAAGGAAATCGATATCATTTCAATATGAGGCATTAAGGAAATCAATATACGTTCAATATGAGGCATGAAGGAAATCGATATCATTTCAATAGATATTGTTACATTTCTTCTCCGGGTCAAATTTGAAGCATGCAATTACAAAAATCCCTCTGTTAATATAATGCCTGTACTTTTCCATTAAAGAAGACATATTTGATTAGCAATATGCAGACAAAAAATTATACCGAAAGATTTTTTATTTATTTATATCAGCCATTTATGTAAAAGTACGCAAAAGTCAGATAAATATTGAGCGCAGTTTTCTACGATGAGTATCTTAAATTATCTTTGAATAAAAATAGTTCATATGTGTTCTTAAATAGTTTACGTTATTAATAATTTTGAACATATTTGAATTCGACTGAAAAAATTTACAAGAAAAACCAAAACAAAAAAAGAAATTCTAGAAACAAAAATTAAGAAGAGAGCTTGATGAAGATTAGATTTTTCATTTATTCTAGAGAAACACAATCATTTCTTTATAATATAAGATAAATAATTTACAAGAATTCAACAAATTTTGATTGCACAGTTTCAAATTATTTTAGATATAAGAGACATATATTAATTAATAGCTATACTGTTTACACAAGACTTCTGCTTTGGATTTAATGAGCCAAATATTTCTGAAAATGAAGATAAAAATTACTAAAAAAAGATACATATATATATATATATATATATATATATATATATATATATATATATATATATATATATATATATATATATATATATATATATATATATATATATATATTCGTATTTTTGTTTGTATGTTAACTGTACAAAATTCTATGGAAACAAAATTTGAGATAGCTTTGAATATTCAAATAAAAAATAAAATATAATCTAATTATTATAGCAGCTAAGTTCCTTTTTTCAGAAATTCAATTAGATACTCTAGAAAAGTTTCTGGAATATCAAAGTCTTCTTATAATTTAAACAAGCGTCGATCTGTAGCATAGTATATTGGAGAATTATTTAAAATAATAAAACACTAAGTAATGTCAAAATTTTTTTATTTTGAGCATTATTTAAAACTTTCATAATTATTTGGCTTGTTTTACTGTGTTATGAAAAATGCTCATCGAGAATAAAAAACAAATTATGTAAAATATATATATTCAGAAAATTATTATGTATTATATATATATATATATATATACATCAAATAATATAAATTATCCAGAAAAATAAAGAAATTTATTTTTCTGCTAAAGTTTTAATTCAAATATGCTTATAATAAATTTTTAAAAGAGAAAACGCTCGTTATAAAATAATTGATTTTTGAAACAAATTAAATTATTTTTAAAGATAAAATGCTTTATACATTAAAAATCAATTATTAAAACAAGTGGACATTATTAAAATTCTTAATTATGTACTTATTTCACTATTATAATCAACGAAATAACTAACTAACAATTGTTTATAAAATTGCGTACCAACTTACTTAGTTAATGTTTTACTTCATTACAGATGGTGCTTCCTCCTGAGAAATAGGAGAAAAATATGATGTATGCAGAGAGTGCGAATTGATTTGTTAAATATGAGAAGGATTTTGGTATTTTGGGCTTTGTGATTTGAAATAGCTAAAAAAATTAGACGTTAAAATAGAAGTTTGATTAGCTGATACGCGCAAGAAATCATCTCAGTCGGTCAGTTCATACTGTAACTTAAGCCAAAAATTTAAAAGATCCCAAAGAACATGTTCCTTGTGTCCTATGTCTTTGAGTCCTATGTCCTTGTACCCTATGTTCCTTGTGTCCTATGTCCTTGTGTCTTATGTTCCTTGTGTCCTATGTTAATGTTATGCATTTGAAATAAGCAAGTTTTAATCTTCAAGTATGATAATCGTTTAAAGCAATTTCCAAAATTTGTTAAAAGAAAATAAGATTAAACTGGTATGAAAACCAAAACATATTTTCTCAATTTCATATCTTTGTATATAATTTTCATTGTGGAATTTATAAGGTTTGACTCGAAAATATAGAAAGAATTATATATTGATTACAATACATTTTTTCAAGAAACTTACAAGTCCCTAGTTATAGCATATGCAACAAGATATGATACAACTGAGCATTGAATAATTATAATTATGAACCTAATGTTAAATCATAGGTTCCCAAAGTGGTCCAGGAGGACCTCCAAGGGTCCATAGAAGACTAAACGGGGGTTCACCTAGATGTGAAAAGATTACAGGGGTTCACAAGTTGTAAGTGGGGGTCCTCGAAAAAGTTTCTGGTTTTCATAATAAAGAACAAAAATTTTGGCTTTGATTTACCTATCAACGTAGGCAGGTAGCATCATTCACTTGGTAGGCACTCATTAATGTTCGAGATTCAGTTCAAACACAGAATTGAATAGAACAATAGATAATAGTACAAGTGTACACCACATGTCGAGACTTGCAAAGTGCCGACCGTGTGCTATCTCATTAAAAGTATTACAAACTTTTATTGTTGATTTACATTTCAGAGTTCATTGTTGATTTTTTGTTAATTGTTTTTAATAATAAATGTTTATAATTTTGTAAAACCACAAGTAAAATTTTAATAAATAAGACACAAAAGAAAATGTTCTACTTTTTTTTCTTAACACCCCCAATTTAGGGTGATACTTTTAAGGAGTTTTGGGAATACAGTAGAAATGCAGCAGCAGGAGGTCTACCGAAAAAGTAAAACTTAAAAAGTGGTCCACGAGAAAAAAAAAAGTTGGGAACCCATGTGTTAAATGATATAAATGGATAATCCACTCTCCCATGTAACTCTAGTTACATTTGAAAATGTAATTTATTTATAATTCAAACATTAATGAATGTCTTTAACAATTGATTATCAATAAAATCAAAGATGTGCGTTTTATACAAATATTTACAAATAAATTATTTATTTAAACAGATAGAAGTTATAAAGATACGGTTGAAGATTTTTACAGTTATATGTATCTGCTTTCCTTTTACGGATTTCTTTTTTGTGATTTTTATTTCTGTCATTCATTCTTCCCTTAATGCGGAATATTCTCAACAAAGAAATCTATCCTATTATTAAAAAAAAATAATTCAATGATCCATTCCACATTGGAAGAAATTTAATAATTCATTGCCAAGTATTAAGGCACTCTTCTCTAATTGGTCATTATTCAAAGTTGAGAAAACTATCTTCCCCATCTGACAGTAGAGAATCTGTAGCAAATGCTACCATTCATTCAAAAGCGATTGCTTCTTTTTCATTCGAAGGAAAAGAAGTTAGAAAACTTTCTTCGAGTTAAGTGTTGGAGGATTTCCTCCAGAAATATTGGATTCGTATTTCTGTGGAGTGTGCAATGATTGGCTTTACGACAAGTTAGTGCCCTAAGCGATATTTCTTCCGCAATTTAGAGATTACTGAAGGTGCCATTCGCGGCACTTTAGCTGCGAGATTTTACAGTTACTAGGTAATTTCCTTCAATTTAGCAAAGTAAATGGGGCTTTTTTTTCATTGGTTTCAACTAAAGCAAGTCTAAGAAATTTTGGTCGAGACGTGTTTCGCAAGGTGATTTAGGCTATTTTAAATTTCTCTCTCTCAGACTTTTTAACAAGATTATATAAGTTACTTGGCACCAGAAACGATTCACTAATGGCTAAATAATGTTATCAAATACTCCATTTTTTGAAATTAAGGAGACTTTAACTTATTAGCAAATCGATTTTCACTTTAAAAATGTTTGCGAATGAATAATGAAAATTTTCATGCATTTTTTAAATAACACAAAAACAATTAATTATAGGTAATTATGAATTTTACTATTATTAACATAAGCACAAATGACACCTAATCAAAAATTCATTTATTTTGTATGGCAATCTAATTGCAAAATTTGAATAAGATCAACCTAAAAATACTCTTTTTACTTTTGCATGTCATACATTACATTTGTATTGTTTTTATATAAGACATAGTTCTTATTTCTTTACTTTTAAAGATTAAAGATTTCATTACAATATGTATGTACGTGTAAATATATATAAGGGGGTATGGGAGTGGCAAAGACGTAATTTAATTAATTAACAATTTTTATCTAGACTAATATTTAATTAACACATATTTACAATTACAAATATATACAATTTTGGAATATTTACAATTAATCGTCTTAGTGATAATAACATGAAATAAAGTTTAAAGTTATGGGGGAAATTAGTAGCCGTCTTGCCTCTATCAAACACAACGTCTTACAGCGTCTCAGTCTTTCGGCTTACTCTCGCTCACTGGAGATGTCGTCGCGCTTCTCGAGCCCCTTCCAGAGTATGCACTTGAAATAATGACGTCGGCTAATAAGTAGTTCACCACACACACACACACACACACACACACATATATATATATATATATATATATATATATATATATATATATATATATATATATATATATATATATATATATATATATATATATATATATATATATATATATATATTATATATATATATATATATATATATATATATATATATATATATATATATATATATATATATATATATCCAGGGTGATCTTTCTTAAAGTGACAGTGTTTGAAGCATCCTGTAGTGCGATCTAATAGCCGAAATCCGATATGGCACCAAACTGGGTATTTACACTAATCAAGGCACGAAATTTTAACGTGACACGTGAAAAAATTTTAGTTCCAAAAATCGCTGTAAAGGCATTTTATAGCGCCTTACATTGTATAAAATTTGAGAACAGAAAAATACTAATACATACAATCATACAGTTAAATTATTAATGTGATTATTTACTACATTAACTTCCCCGGTGAGGAATTAGAACACATTTAATGTAAGCACCGTTCTCAGAAATAACACCGTGCATTCTGTGCACAGCGCTCTCCACAGCTGTACGTAACATGTCACGAGGAATATTTCGCACTGTCTTTGCTATGTTGTCCTTTAGAATAGACAAATTTGATACTCCACCAACATAAGCGCACGTTCCGGTAACGTGAGAGGCGTGGCCTCTGGAGCTCGTTTACTGCAGCTGAGATTATTTGTCGGAGCTGTTCTTATCTATACTTGCTTTTATAGCCCCTGTTACTGGCACTATCATCGCACAACATTTGCATTTTGCTTTGATACCTGTGTTTTATGCTAATTCTCGTTATTGTAAACTATAGCAGCACCACAAAATGCACTAGCTGTGACTTTTGGAACTAATTTTTTTACGGAATATTTTTTTCCACATGTCTTGATTAGTCTAAATACCAAGTTTGGTGTCATTTCGGCTATATTAGATCGTGCTAAAGGACACTCCAAACACTGTCATCTTAAAAAAGATCACCCTGTATATATATATATATATATATATATATATATAAATATATATATATATATATATATATATATATATATATATATATATATATATTTATATTTATTTATTTATTTATTTATTTATTTATTTTTTGATTGATTTATTTATTTAATTTAATTTTTTTTCAAATCATAAAAGTTTATAAACGAGGATAACTAATAAAAAAAATGTTAAACCATGTCATCGGCAATCTCAAATAATATTAAAACATGACACTGTAAAACTATGCAAAACATTTTCCTAAATAAGATAACCCTGTAAAAATGATCTTACTTAGAAAAGAGAATGTAATATTTTTTAACTATTTTATTGTTACTATTTACTTCCTAGTCAACAACAAACTGCAAAGTTGTGTTTCTCAAATTTACTTCAGAAAACATTTTCAAGTCTATTATTATGAGTTTACCTATAAACGTCGAAGCAATAAGACCATAACCCTTTTATGAAACACTCTGCATGCGTGTATCTGAGAGAAAGCACAAGTTGGGAAAGAAAGTTCTGGAGCGAGGAGTGCCGCTGTTTCTGGGGAGCGCGGAGAGGACATCCGTGCATGGAGCAGACACATCGCAAATTTTGAGAACTAAGGAACCAGCACTTGGGATAAACAAGTTAATCCCATAAAGTTTTCCTGCAGTCCCTGTTTATGGTACGTCGAACGCAATGAAATTTTATAGATCTCTTACTCGAGCAGTCAGGGATGGAGGTCTTAAGACTGCCTGTTCGAAACTTTTCAGGTCTGATGATTCTTTGAAGAGAAACGTGCGGAAAATTTTCTCGGCTGAATTGTTCCGATAACCATATCAATAATATATTATTTTATTCCATTTATCAAAGTGTGATATTCAGAAAAATATTTCGGGAATCAAATCATCGTAATAATTATGAAACGGAACAAGATTTGGTAATATGATTAAAAAATTCTCCCTTTCATATACATTAACTAATAACAATTTCATTCTGATGTATATTTATACTTTGATAAAAAAATAACCATTCTATTTAATAATATTACTTCAGTATTTTCTCTGTAAATCTTTATTTAGCCGCCCAACTTGTCTAGTGGTTAGCGTGTCTGACTGTGGATAGGGAGGTCCTGGGTTCGAGTCCCGGTTCGAGTATGGGTGCACTTTCACTCTCTATCTTCCCTGTCTTTGTCCTTTCCTTGATGAATGAGGTGTAAATGGTTGCCTACCCTATAAACGGGTACCTAAGGCATGTGTGTAGAACAAAGTCGTACTTTCACCTTCATGGTGCTCTGATTAAAATCTGTTAAATCTGTGGAATCAAAAGTCCTGTGGTCGGTCGTTGAGCAGTTACCATGGGTGCAATGGTCTGGGGAAAATTTCATCCCCCTGCAGATCAATGTCAAAATTGAGGGAGTGGTTTCTCTGGTGGTGCCATCTATCGAAGGATTTAAAAAAGAACAAAGACGTACTTTCATTTTCATGGTGCTCTGATTAAAACGAAAAACGCTCCCAATTGACTTAAACATGCATAGCAAAGGCATAGCGAGCTTGGCTTGTCCAAGTGTCATTAGTAACAACAACAACAAGAAATCTTTATTTAATTTTATATTCTTAATTAATTTTGGAAAACAGTCTTTCATTAATTTTGTAAGTTAATTAATTAAATTTAACTAAATTTGTTTTCAGAAAGCAATTTGATTCTTTCAAATTATGAAGCTTTTCTGTATGATTTCTGATGTATAAAACTTTTCTTTATATAATGTGTAGAGAAAAATGATATATATGAAATAGGAATTTTCAGTTTCCAATTTTTAATAAACCATTGATTTAATTTTTTAAGCCTTAAAAATATGGATATATTTCTTAAGATTTATATATTTCACATAGATTTAAAATTTAATACTTAAAATAATAGTGCACCTCATTGTTTACAATAATAATATTTATTTACAATAATATTACTTAGAATAATACATATACTTCTGCAAATATCTATTTTTTTTTCTCTTGGTTGCACACCATCAAGAGCAGCTTAGCAGAAAAGCCATCAAGAACAGTTTTCCTGCGTATTGTTTAATTTGATGATTATAATTGCGAACATTAGTTTGTTACAGAAAAACTAAATATTAGAAATTCAGTTTTTGTAAAACAATACTTCGATGCCTGTTGCTTCATTCTTTGAGAGAGGGACACACAAACGGATTCAATTGAATATCATTAAATTGTAACATTTAGAGATAATTCCTTCAGATAATTTAAGCTGCTGCTTGGTATCTAATCTTATATGGAGTGTATTAACACATTTTTAGAACGATTTCGGGGCCATTTCATATTTAATTAATAATTAATATTTAAAATGTAAAGACTATTTTTTAAATGTTTGATCTGATAGCCTTTTTTCTGGACTATAAGTCTGCATCGTGATTTCCATGATATAAGAGTTTTTCGTAAAATTTCCAGGGGTATGGCTTTCCATTCCTCTTCTACTACTTTCCAGAGTCCATTCATCGTGGTGGGTTTGTGTTTAGAAAGACCTCTTTTTAACTGACCAAAGCCACAATAGTCCATAGGTGTAACGTCAGGGGACTTCCCAGGAATATGTTTAAAAGTTATGTATGCAATATCTGTATTATTCTTCATTTTTTCAAGGAATGCAGCGGTAGTTTTCGAAGTATGACTTAATAGCTTTGTCTTGTTGATGTTTCACTCTTTGAAAGTCTTTGGGGTAAAGAAGTGGAATTTCTTCTGTAAATCTTGGACGTAAAACCTTCTCCTGATAGTATGATGAGTTGATTTTAACATTTTTTTCTACTCTTTTTATTTTTAATTTCTCACTGTAGGAGAAACCTCTGCTACACTCATAAAGTCCTTACTGAAACTTTCTTTACATTGACGGAACCAAGTTTATGCATTTTTTTCTCCTCGTTTTATATTTAAATAGACCTTTTTTTGTTGCACTCATTTAGGTAAACCCATGCTTCATCAAGGGTCACAATGTATTTCCATTTATCTCCTGCTAAATGGTTTTCATACAAGATTCTACAAAATGTTTTGCGTTGAGCCACAAGCCTCAGCAAAAGCGGGTGAACATTATAATTTTTAGCTTTTTTAAGTTGCAAATCTTGATTTATTATTTTATTTATTGTTGCTACAGATGTATCTAATGACTTTGCAATTGATTTCTGTGTTGGCGGATTTTCTCTGGTTACCAGGGATTTCACTTTCGAAACATTTGAAACAGTACGTACTTTTTTCGGATATTCGTTTGGAGTCTTCTTTCCATGTAGAAATAATGATTGACGGTTTTTACCTGTCCGATTGATAATGTTGCTTATTTTGCACTTAGAAATTTTAATGCCATGCATTTGACAACGTTTTTGAATCCTGGAACAAGAATATTTCTCTTCGGAAAGTGCAAAAACATATCCCTCAATCCACAGCTTGTTTACATGCGACATTTTGAAAGAAGAATAAATTTAAAAGTAGCAGAAGATATTTCTCATTTCAAATAATAAGCTGATGCCAAAAATTTTTATTTTAAAACATTTACTTTTTTTAAATTCTTAATCAAAATCATTCTAAAAATGTGTTAATGCCCTCTGCATTTATATCAGAAAGATTAGCAACTTATTGAGGAATGTCAGGCTAAAAAAAGAATCATACACACAGTGTAAGCAAGTTTACATTTAAACAAGGCACGCACACGATCATGGAAAATCAAGCACAAAAATATCTTTAAATTTATATTAATATTTTGATGCCAATATGCTCTTTGTAACATAAAACATAATGGGTTTTTCTCATTGACAAAATATTCTTTTATCACACAAATTTATGTAATAGTATTATAGTTTACAAACATTTGTCTTAGTCGCCTATTGCCGTTTGAAAATTTTGGTGAATGTTTGAATTATTTGCTGAAGTTGAAAATTTAGTTCAAGAAATTTCCTCTACAGAGAAATTTCCTATAACAGCCACGAGAAAAGAAGTTAAGTATTTTTATGAGGTCGATTGAATGAAAAACTGCGTATAATAACGTATATATGAGTATACAATACATCGATTTAATAAGCCTCATTAAAATGTTTATCATTTTTACTTGCACTGATCTTTCTTCTCTTGTACATCAGTGCATGATATAGATTATGAAAGTTTGCACTGGCATTTGAATGAAGAATGAATGATTAATTTAGTTCAAGAAATTTCCTCTAGAAATTTCATTCATTCATGCATTTGAAGGAAGAATAAATGATGAATTTAGTTCAAGAAATTTCCTCTACAGAGAAATTTCCTATAACAGCCACGAGAAAAGAAGTTAAGTATTTTTATGAGGTCAGTTGAATGAAAAACTGCGTATAATAACGTATATATGAGTATATAATACATCGATTTAATAAGCCTCATTAAAATGCTTATCATTTTTACTTGCACTGATCTTTCTTCTCTTGTACATCGGTGCATGATATAGATTATGAAAGTTTGCAATGACATTTGAATGAAGATAAAAATAAGTAGGAAACACATTACAAATTTATTCATAAAAGTAGTCATCCTTGAAAGATTGGAATTTTTGCGTTTTCTACATTACTAAGAGCAACAAGAAATATCTGACTCATTTACGTCAATAAGCTTATTCAGTATATCTTTAGCCGTCCAACTTGTCTAGTGGTCAGAGTGCCTGACTCCAGATAAGGAGGTCCTGGGTTCGAATCCCAGTTTGGGCATGGATTTACTTTCTCTCTCTCTCTATCTATCCTGTCTTTGTCCTTTCCTTGTATGAAGGAGGTGTGAATGGATGCCTACCCTATAAACGGGTACCTATGGCATCTGTGTAGAGCAAAGTCGTACTTTCACCTTCATGGTGATCTGATTCAAACGAAAGACGCTCCCAATTGACTTAAATTCGCATAGCCAAGGCATAGCGAGCTTGGCTTGTCATTAGGAACAACAATAACAACAACAGTATATCTTTAAATGAGAATACAATACATATTTGCGATATTTTGGCATTCGACGTGTTTTTATAATTTTGCGAAAGATCTAATCAGTATTTTTATATAATTTTAAATTAAAATAACTTTTATCATGCAAAATAAATTATTTTAAATTTATATGGAAAATTAATTTTAATATCTTATATATTTCATCTGGAAGGGATGTAATAGTATAGAAAATTTCCACACACACATTAGGTACTTTTAATATTGAAATTTATAGGAAATAGATGACCAATAAAAATCAATTTCGATATTAATTTAGTATTTTTTGAGCGCATAATATTTCATTATTATCACCTTATTAAAAGACATCTGGTGAGGACAAGTTTGTGAAAAATTGATGCATAAAAAAACCTCTTTCCTCGTTGATAAGCGTCAAGAGATTTTTATTATTTTAATTTAAAAATGCTCTGTTTTTTATCAAAATAGTACAAAAATACAAGCAAAACATATTCAGATGCAGCATCTTTTCATTCACCTCTCACTCAAAATAAAATAACTTATACGTTGAAAAAATGTTATCTGTCTGAAGGTAACTAGATAACTCCAAAATAGAAAATAACCAAAATAATTCTAAAATGATAACTGTCATATTTTAACGGAGTTAAAAAAATTAGATTGAAATTAATTAAAACTTCTAAAAACATTTTATTTTTGAATGAAAATGCAAAAAATGTAATTTTAATTATTTCTGATGATCATAGCGTTCACAATCGTTGCTGCTATTTCTAACAAACAGCTTACAGTATCAAACCTTCGCGAAACAAAAAGTTAAGATAATAAATTTTTTGATCATTTGATTTTATCATTAATTATATGTTTGAATTCAAAAACGGGAAAATATTCTTTCAAAGAATTCTGGATAACTTTTGCCCATATTTAATGGGATCTCACACACATTTCTAAATATAAAATTTAATTTTATTAACTTTTTTATTCAATTTATTATCGTTTTTATTTTCACTTTATGAAAAGAAATAATCGAAGCTAATAGATCTGTGAGATAATCTTATATTGGTATAATATAAAATCAAGTTAGTAATCTATAAAGAATTTTTAAAGAATAAAATTTAAATCGAAGCAACTAAGTAAAAATGTTTCTTGCAATTTATTTTAAAGTTTCTTCTCGTAATATAATATAAATAAAACATATGAAATAATTTTTGCACTTAAAAACATTAACTTTACTTGTAAATTATGTTTTCAGTATTCGATTTCAATAATCTACCAAGTAAATATAATTTTTATGAGTCCATTACCTGGTTGTTGTTGTTGTCGTGTGCCAGCTAGACTGGCAACATGGGATGCGCTGCTCCATTTTCCCAACTGAACCATATTTTGATGTGGAGTCTGATTTCTTCAGTACACACATGCCATAGGTACCCGTTTATAGGGTAGGCAATCATTCACACCTCATGCATACAAGGAAAGGACAAAGACAGGATAGATAGAGAAAGAACATCCATGCCTGAACTGGGATTCGAACCCAGGACCTCCCTATCCATAATCAGGAACTCTGACCACTAGACAAGTTTGGCGGCAATCCATTGCCTTAACCTATTAAATTGGTAAACACAAATGTTTTAAAAATATAATTTAAATTTTTTCAACATTCAATAAATTTAATGCATTTTACAAGAATTTCTGTTTACTCTATATCATTTTCAATTTATTTTATTTTCAATAAAAGAAAATTAAGCTGAGGAAAGTAAACAATATTCCAATATAACCATTAATTCCAGATAAATCATTTTTAATGCAAGGTTACTGTAAACTATATGAAACTGAGAAACATAATAGTTTATTTTTGGACATATTAATAAATTGAATCAATAGAAGTATCATTATCCGGCAAATTTGTAGTATAGAAAATCAGGGAAATACTTGGGTAACTAACTGGAGCATTGTCTGCGGTTGCAGGAACTTGGCCTGTGGCATTTGCTATTTCATGAACCATTAATTATTGACAGCTGTTAAAAGCAGAATTACTCAATATGATACATCGTATTTATCAACTTTGAACGCAACTGCTTTCACATCTTAATTAAATTATAAGTCACCTTTATTGTAAGATAATTTAATAATATATATAATACTCATTTGACATTCTTTGCTTATTGAATATTAAAGGGACAAAATTATGTTGAATCCAGTATTAATTTCCTTTTCGATTAAGCGATAAGTAACACATATGCAAATTCCAATACTGCGTTCTTAATCCTTTTATCTTAAAATTTTTGACTAATTCATTTCATGATAATTTTTATCTGAATGATTTTTAATATTGTTTTATTTGTGTACTTATATAAAACAATGTTTACTTTTATATCTTTGAAAATCATATAATTTAAAACTCGGTATAACATGATTATTTTTTGAATAAAATACGAAATTTTTTCCGATTCAGTTGCGTACAACAATCAAATATATTGTTAAATAAATACACGTGAACATGTTGAAATTAATTCCATGCGCAAATCATTAAACAGAGTATGAATAAATTTACATAAAATCTGCAAGTAAACAAAGAAATTGCATTTTAAAAAGGATTGATATTGAAAAGGGAAATAATGTTTTAAACAAATTATTTCACATAAATTGCAGAATTATTTCGAAAGACACATAATATAACACAACAAACGAGTTAAAATAACTACATACTACATATTCACACATACATTTAAAAATATTGTATTATTAAGACAAAATAAATATGTTATCTTATAAGCATTCATTTTTTTTAAAGCAAGGACTATTGAAAATAAATTTCATGCAAAATTTAATTTGAATTAAAACTGTTTTCATCAACATTTGGTGTGAATAGTAAATTCATCTTTTACGAGAGTTTATTTCCTTAACAAAACTATAAAATTGTAAACAATGGTATCTATTACAGAAATTTAAACTCTTCTATTGCTAGTATGCATAATTTTAAATAAACATTAAATTTAAAATAAAAATAATTGATTTTTTGTAAAAAATAAAAAATAATAATTTTTACAATTCAATAAGAAATTTTATTCAACCATAATAATAACTGAATGTTTTTTATAAACCCCATATCAGTGCACGATAAAAAAAAGAACTACTATTAAAATATTATTCATTTTTCTTTTCTCCCAAAATACCTCTAGGATCTATAACAGAAATTTAAACTTTTCTATCGCTAGTATGCATAATTTTAACTAAACATTAAATTTAAAATAAAAATAATTAATTGGTTTTTTGTAAAAAATAAAAAAATAATTTATACAATTCAATAAAAAATTTTATTCAACCGTAATAATAACAACAGAATGTTTTTTTTAAACCCCATATCAGTGCACGATAAAAAAGAACTAATATTAAAATATTATTCGTTTTTCTTTTCTCCCAAAATGCCTCTAGGATCATTTTAAAATTTTTAACTAATGAAAAAATTATCCATTTCAAATACAATTTTATAATTTTCGTTTCTTATAGTTTTACAATAATATCTTATTTAAAAGGATAGTTAATTCATTACTGTAAGCGTTTTTTTTATTTTATTGACGAAATGCAATTATTTTACCTTTATGTGCTTTATGTGGTTTCAAAAAAAAATTATTCTGAAATAAATTCAAAGAAAATTGCATACACTACAGTAAATATTTTAGTATAAATATGAAATAAAAATATCATTAACCATCTTCAATTGTAATAATTTTATTATTAAAAATTTTTATACCTGTTAATACATTATACTTATCTAAATAGTTTTTAAAATTAAAGACTTTATTCATTAAGCATTTTCTTTCCTTAATGATCATTTTTAAAATGTGATATAGAAAATAAGATGTTTTAAATACTGTTAATTTTAAATTTTTTTATGATTTTTCAAAGACAGAAATTTATTCTATTTCATTATAAATTGAACAAACTAGGGTAATCAAACAATAACTGGTAACCAAACAAATCCTTGTCTACTCATTCATTGAAATTTCAATGTTCAACATAATGAGTGTATAAGAAAAACATTTATTATTTTTAAAATAATCATAGCGAATATTCATAATTTTAATGCAATTTATATTTTTGATTTCAGATAATTTAAACTTTAAAATAAAATTAATTTTATATTTCAAACATGGTACTTAAATTTAAAATATTATTTCCTGAATAATTATCTAAAAGAGAACTTACACAGAAAATTTTAAGCAAAAAGTTAAATTTACACCTTTACTTTCTCAAAAAAACGAATTTTTAAGCGAGCTGTAAATATTTACCGATGTATTGTTAAAAAAATAGAAAATATAAATAATCTTAAAAATATTAATAACAATATAATTTTTCTATTTCATTTACATTGAAAATGAACTACCTATTTATTTACTCTAACTTTGCTTTAAATCTATAACACTATCTATATTTGTATTACTTTAAATCTATATTTGTTTAAAGAAACCTCCTTTTTAAAATAAATCATATGTCCATTTTTAATGTTATGAACATATATAATAATATTTTTAGAAGTCAATTATATATTAAACTAGTAATAATTCTTTTTTAGTTAAAAGGAATGTGAATATTTCATAATATTTTTTCTTATCTGTAAGTTAATTAAATATAAAACATCAAAATTCAACCAAAAGTACAAAAATTGGAGTATAAACATTTAAAAAAATAAAATTTAAGACAGCAGCGTCAGATACAATTTTATTTTTAATCAAAAATTCTTCAATCTTCTGATTTTGATTGTTTCCCAACTTCAAGAGAACTATCTGAAAAAAAAAAATATTTTGAAAGTGTAAAAAATGTGTCGTACAATAGTTTCCTAAATTTCTTGAAAAGAATGTGCGTAATTCTGATTGTACAAATTTGTATTTAAACATTTTTGTATTTCCCAATCCAGATGAAGGCCACTCTCAAAGTAATCATTATTCTCTTTAATTTGTAGGAATTCCTAAGTAGAAATCTTCCAGCCATCAGCAGGAATCTTTTTTCTAATTTCTTATTCTTATTGTTTTAGAAAGAATATCTTCAATTATACTTTGGATGAAATAAAATTTAATGAGAATCCGTCTATAAAGAAAAGAGCACGTTTTGTAATCCCTCTTTCAGAGGAACTAATTCTTTGAAACGTAGATACTTGGTTACAATAATTATAAATACAACGATTGTGATTAAAATCCATCGCTTTGACTGTTTATTGCATTGCAAATATAATCATTTTGCTTTTATAATCTGTATCTAATTTCTTGTGCAAATACAATGGGTAAGAAAATTATGCATGCATGAAAAACATTAACAAGAAAGTTGAATTACATTTATGTACCACAAATTAAACAAACTAGAGTACTATTTAATATATATATATATATATATATATATATATATATATATATATATATATATATATATATATATATATATATATATATATATATATATATATATATATATATATACTAATAAAAATCTAAGTATTCGTATTTTCTTTGGTGCAATTAATAAGGGTAGATTAGTCATACAAATGAATTAATAACAAACAGAAGTTTATTTCATTTGATTAAAAACATAAATAACTGGTTCATTTTAATAAATGAAAGAAAATCATAGATTATTATACTACAAAAAAATATTATAGCATATAATAAATTCACACGTTCTAATTTTCATTGTTATATAATTATACTACTTCATTAATTTAAATAAATATGATAATGTGTCATAAATAAACATAAAAGAACTACCACATTTTAAATAAAAGCAAAATATGATTTATAAAGATTAATTATTCCTATATTTATTCCAATATTAAAACATATATTCCGTTATATATATATATATATATATATATATATATATATATATATATATATATATATATATATATATATATATATATATATATGTATGTATATATATATGTGTGTAGTGATATATGTGTGTGTGTGTGTGTGTGTGTGTGTGTGTTTATTAGTATCGAGAAAATTAGTAGAAATGTAAATAATAACATTAAAGCAAATTTCAAAACTTTTCATTCAATTTACGATGTTTGTTTTTTGTAGTAATTTATAGCAATTTTATTAAAATGTTTTAATTTTCGGTTTAATTATAAATTGAGTTCATTTTATTATATTTATTAGTGTTAAAATATCCTTGTTCGAAATCGTAAGTCAGTTTCCTTCTGGCTTCTTTTCATTGGTATATTTTTTTTCATTTTTTTACTTAATATAATATAAATAGTTAAATTCTTTTGCCTGATTTTAATCAAATTGGTAGCAAATGTGTTTTTTTTTCAATTTAATTTAAACTATTACTATTTCACTTCTATAATATTTCTATATTATGAATTTATATTATTTCAGCGATACTTGATATATAGAAACATTACTAATAATATTACTGATATCACAATATTTAAGAAATAATCAAATGCATTTATTTTTATAGGTCAAATGCATTTACCTTACTATAAAAAAATTTTACTTTACTTTCAGCTACATTTTGAAGCCCCTTTTTAAACTCATGATGATATTTTTGATTTCTTAGCATTTTATTATCAAAAACATAAAATTTCGCGAATTTGTTTTTGGGGAAGGTAATAAAAATTTTCCAGTAATTTTAATATGTTGGGGGGAATATCATTTCAAAAAAATATGCTTAAATTATAATATAACGTTTGAAATGCTACATGACTTCTGTGCAATCAAAAAATGAAGAACAACTGTATTAAATTAAATATTCATGGTTAATTTTTGTAAAAAGTGTCTTTCATCCATATAGTTTTTTTGAAATAAAAATGTACGAAGTACGACAGCTAAGAGGAAAGCAATGATTTACATTGCTTTCCTCGTAGCTCTAAGCAAACAAAGAAATCATATAAAATGGGCTTCTTGTTTTTAGATCTATAATAATAATCATTATATTAAAGCATTAACTTTTCATTAAAAACTGTCTATATTTAAAGATAATTGTAAAATTAGAACTTTTTATAGAGAAATAAAATTATCAATATTTAATAAGAAAAATCTCGAGCTAACTCTTAGATTTACTGAAATAGTAATCCTCAAAAGTTTAAGAGATATTATTTTGTAAGAGAAACACAATAAAAATATTTTACGCGTTATCACTTGAATAACTACTATCAAAAATTTCAAGAAGCAGTCTTTAAATTTTTGGTCATGCCAACCGATTGGCTGAGTGGTTAGCGTTCCTGACTCCTGAGCTGTTTTGTCCCGAGTTCGAATCCCGGTTCGGGCATGGATGTTTCTTTCCTTCTCTGTCCTTTCTTCTGTGATGTTGCATGAATGTGGCCCACCCTATAAGCGGGTTTGTGGTGGTATGACGTGGGCAACGCTACTCGCATCCGTGACTTTTTTCACAGTTGCTCGTTGGGTAACGATAAATGAGTAGCAATTTCTGGCCTTGTTGTGGCATAGGGTTCAGTCACCCTTGTGTGCCCGCCATTGGATAAAAATAAAGTTTTTGGTCATAAATATTTTGCTTGTAATTTTAAGAAAATTTAAAGTAATTATTAGAAATTATGTAGTTATTAAACGTTTAATTTAAAAATATCTTTTCCAAATAATATAATGATATTTTAACAGCTGTTTTAACGATTAAAATCATTAACAAATTAGAATCATAAAGAAAAAAATAAGAATTAAAATTATTTCTTAAGCAGCAATTTTTTAATAATTTGAAAATGGCATTTGTTTAAGAAATAAATGAATGTATCTTACTAGAAAAATGGAATTCACTTCTGCAGTAAACAAGGGTTCGGAATAGAATCAGGAACCACTTGGTTTGGCTACACATTTTGGCGATAAGCATTAATTTCTGGTAATAGTGGTAACTTTATCTTTGTATAGCTTTTGGGTAGCAGTCATCCTGTTATTCACATCTTGTTATCTATCCTGGCATCAAAAAATCAAAAGATACCCAATTGTAAACTTTTACCGTAAATGTTTTAAATTATCCTCTAAAAGTTTCTTTAAACTGATATTTTTTAAAAAATTTTAATGAAACTTTTTACAAAAAATTACTATTTTTTATAATATGTACTTAAGAACTGTTTGTTCTAGAAAATTTCAGTTATTTTTTATAATTATAAGTATTTATACAAATTAAAAATTCTTGGAAAAACTCAGAACTACGCATCAATAACTGTAGAAAATGGCAGAACATATATCAACAAAATAGGTCATACGTTTGTGAGAATAAAAAATCTCGAAATCACATTCCCATTCTTTACCCCGGGCACAAGCTTCGTTACTTCTGCAATAGGGAGTGCATAAAAGATGTCCAAAATATTGATCATTTCACCTTCATTTCTCTTTTCCCATTCTGTTTATGGAAATCTACAATTCTACATTCATTCGAAACTTCCAACTTTCACGGTTGCCAGATTCTCCAGAATCTTAAATTAGATTTTCGAACCGGCTTATGCAGTCATAATCTTCGACTTTACTGCTATTTACCATGCCTTCCAAATTATAGAATCACAATTTTCCTTTTCCGTTCCTTCACTTCAGTACAATTCTGTCCTTCATTTCTTCTTATTTTTTTTCTAGAAAAATGAAAAAAAATGTATAAAAAGACATTTTATTTTATTTATTTCATTTTTCTCTTTTCAGCGGTCGATCTTATACTTATCAACCGTTCTCGAAGATTAAAAATTTTATGGAAGGCAAATATGGTTTTATTTTGTTTTCAAATATTATTTTTCAATTGAGTGATCAAATGGTATTTGTTTTCAACTTTATCACTTTTCTATTAGGATAAAAGTGTTAAAATATGAAAAAAAATTGTGGGAAAATATAAAAAGAAATTTCTTTTCCTGTTGAACTGAAAAATGATTTTATTTTCAAACTCATAAGTTGTTCCTAATCTTGTGTCAATATAATAAAAATACTTCTTTTCTCTTTTCGGTTCAGTAATTTTTAGAATTTATCGTCACTTTTAGAAAAAATTCAGTTTCGAACTTTTTATCGACATTCTCCAATAGCTCTGCTGCTTAAAAAAACACATTTAAAGCTATTTTATTCATTATCAATATAAAATCTTTAACTCATTATCAATATAAAATCTTTAACTATTAGTATAATCAATGCTTAATGAAAAAGTGAACTAAAAATCATGTAAAATAATCAATGTCCTAAGGAATAATTAATAAAGCACCTTACTGCGTTGTTTAAAAAATTGTTTAGAAAATATTAATTAGTTTTGTGTTCTTAGTAAAACACTTGGTAAAAATTTACCATACGGTCACCCTTGGCAAAATTTTCAAAAAGTCGCCAAGGGTGCCGTATGACGAATTTCCGATCAGGAAAAACGGAACTAGGAAAATGGCTGAAATAGTGACAAATATTTCATACATTGTTGGCATCTAACAATATGTTCAAATAATTTTACAAACTTAACAAAAAACGCAGATTTATAGATTTTAAACATCAATGGTAAAATAACAAAATTGATATTTTAAACTACCCATAAAATTTTTTGATTAAATTTTGTATTAATGAATTTAAATCGATAAATATTCATGAGAAATTAATGACAAATAGGGTTGCCAAAGTAATATTTTGCCTGATTTCCAGTAAAAATGTTCGCCAAATATAGTGCCAAAAAGAAACTCGCCAAGGGTGAGCGTACAGTAAATCTGATCCAAACACAGAGATAATTCCGAAATTGGTGCCTGAAATTGAGTTATTTTTAAGATTATAAAGGCAATTTACAACTTACTATATATGGTTTTTTATCGTAGTTTCAAATTTCTGTAAAAGTATTTTGAAAATAAAGGGGACAAGAAACAGATATCCTTTCCCTTTCACACCTGAAAGCGTCAACAGATATTAAATATTAGGGATAAAGAAAATCTACTGCTGTATTAAATATTAATGCATTTTTTCAATTTGTGGTATTTATACGTTAGAATAAAGAACAAAATTTTGCTTAGTTGTTTATACGTATAGGTTATTCTAAATAGTGGTTTTATGAGACATTTGTCTTTGTGTGTGTTGCTAGAACTAAAATGTTTTAAACAGTTTCTAGAAAACGAGCCGATTTTCTTTACGGTTTATTTTCATGTAACTATCACTCAAAACGTAGAAAAAAGTTCCATATATTAATTTAAAGAAATATTGTGTTTTCATGCAAATCAATAATCGCTTGCGACAAAGCTGTCAAATCGCATACAAATATTTGTGGTGGTTTACAATCCATTCTAAACTCCAAATCCTGAGGAATTCATTTTCGTGTGGAAAAAGTTGCCATCATGTGAAAAAGAAAAAAATCTCAACAAACCAGGCATTTATAATCAAATTATGTTATCAGTTATCATTTTGAAGATATTTTAATTTATTTGTGCAATAAATATATATAAGAGAGTGAGGGATTTCAGAATATCTTTGGTCGATAAATAAGAAGTTGACAGATTAAATATTCCCTTGAATAATTAGGCATTGTAATCGGATTTAATTACGTGAAAAGTAGTTTTCCAACATTGATTTTAAATAATAATTAATGAGAGACCAATTTGTTTGTGCTTAAATAAACTGAATAGAAGCTGTTGTTGTTGTTATTTCACACTTGGACAAGCCAAGCTCGTTATGCCTTTACTATTCAAATTTAAGACAATAAGGAGAGTCTTTTGTTTTAATCAGAGCACCGTAAAAGTGAAAGTACGTCTTTGCTCTGTTTTAAGCCCTCCGATAGATGGCAACACCAGAGAATCCACTCCCTCAATTTTGGCGTTCATCTGAAGGGGAAGGATATTTTCTCCAGACAATTTCACCCATTGTAACTGTTCAACGACCAACCACAGGACTTTCGATTCCACAGGTTTAACGAGCACGTATATCGTATGTACTCGGTGGGTCTTCGGCAGGATTGGGAATCGAACCTCACCCTTCCGGATGGAAGACTAATACCCTAACCACTAGGCTACCACTGCCATCGAATAGAAGTATAATTGTTAAACACCTTAACCAAAGAACCAATTCTAATGAATACGCGCGAATTTTATTTAAAATTAATTTTTAACAATACAATGGATACGTTAATCAATTATATATTAAGTAAATAAGCAAGATTCATTGATTCATTTTTATTTTATTTTACAAACATGTGCAATTTTCAATGTATTTTCTAAATTTTTAAAATGTTAAATTTAAATTAAATAAGTTAATTGAATAATAAATAAAATATTAAGTATTCTAAAGCAATAAACTCAACATAAAATTTAATTGTGTAAAATTTTTAATTTTTATCAAAATAAATTCAAATTAATTTTTACTATATATATATATATATATATATATACATATATATATATATATATATATATATATATATATATATATATATATATATATATATATATATATATATGTGTGTGTGTGTGTGTGTGTGTGTGTGTGTGTGTGTGTGTGTGTGTGTGTGTGTGTGTGTGTGTGTGTATTCCTTTAAATACAAATGTAAGATGGCATCATGATTTTTTTTTTTAATATAATTTCTTAAAACTCTTTTCTGCTTCCTTAATAAATGAAGAATTTCATGTCACATTTCACTCTCTCTCTCTCTTTCTTTCCCTCTCTCCCTCTAACCAAACTTGATTTGTATGTCTAGGTTTTGAATCTTGTGCTTTGAGCTCCATGCTCTTTTATGAAGTATGGTTTTTAAATTATCTTTTGAGATGAAGTTTTTACAAACTTCATTTCCTTGAACTTCACAAAACAGTCACAGTGTTACTTTAATTTTGAAGTTGCTTTTAAATTTTTCAGCATTTTCTCCGGTGTTCAAATGTTACTTCTCATAAGAATGTGCTTAACTAGATTAAAATGCGTGTTGCAATAACTTTGAAACTAATTCAAAGAAGAATTAAATTTTGGAATTGAAATATGTTTTTACCTCCAAAACTTTGGCTTGCATTATAAAATTATATTTATTAAACTAATTTTTCGATTTTTATATTGATATTTTTAATTAAACTTTAGGATGAATTCCTTTAGCACACTGAATTTGAGATATATTCAAGAGTAAAATAATTCTTTAAAAAGCATTTATTAATTTTTTTCCAGACTTTAAAATGGCAAGAATATGTTCTAAGAATAACTAATAATTCCCTTTTTATAATGATATTATTTATTTAAAAATGCTGAAAAAATTATTTGACATTGAATTTCTATTTAATTTTATTTTATTGAATGAATTAAAAAAATTGATGTTCGCTATAACTACATAAAATCTATACTATAACTACTAAATAATATAACTGCATGCATCTCATTCTAAACATCAACAATGTTTGTAAACTTTCAAGCAAATTTCAAAATTTTTAAGTATATATACTTATATAAATATAGATATAATTATTAATATAATCTGCTTTTCTTACTTTTTTCTTTTCTCTATTATTAATATATTTTTAATTTTCTCTTTGATAAAGAGCGACAATTTTTTACTACATTTATTTTCTCTTAATATTTTTTGTTTTAATTTTGATTTTAGCTATATCTTCTCTCATACATTTGATTTTTTTAATATTTTCCTGTGATCTAAATTTTCCTGTGTGTTTCAAATAATTAACATATTATTAACGTTTTGTATATTTTAAAAGCATGTTCATTTGTTTTTTTCTATTTGCTTCATATTTTTAATACTTTTTTTTCAAAGGTATATTATGATTTCTCTATTTTTCCCAAACAGCATACTTTTTTGTATATCTTAATGTTGAATTTACATTATAAAACTTTATTGCTATTTACATAACTGTTCTCGACTCGTATTCAAAATTAGTATATATATAGCTAATAGTTTATTATATTTTCACTAAATTTCTCAATAACAGAAGTTTAATTCAATTTTTATTTAAATATAATTGTATTCTTTGAGCATATACTTAAAAAAAACTGTTTGAATGAATTTTAAAAGGATTAATTTTTATAACCGTAATTTTTCACATGATTAAAAAATATGAAGGCAAATGTCATTTATTTTATTATAAAATGAGAGTTTTCTTTATCAAATTAATCTTAGAAATGTTTCATTTGAATTTATGAAGTTTAAATAATCGTTAAACAAACACATGCACTTTCAAAATGAATAAAACGCTTGTGCCCGCTTGTGTGCAAGGGCAAACTTACTAATAAATTATGATAAAAATAACAAAATGGTAAAAACAATTAAAAAATTATTGTATACCATTAAACATAATTATCGTCAATTTAATCTAATTTAAGGCTCCTCATATGCATTCAAAGAAATGATTTTTAAATATTTTTATATAAGTATTCAAAGTCACTGTGAATTAATAACTAATCATAATATTATGGATTCATTTAAAAATATGTGTTTCCTCTAATTATTTTTATATATTATACTTTTTCTATACATATTAATGCCCTTTAAAACACACACACACACACACACACACACACACACACACACACACATACATACATACATACATATCATATACATATATACATATACATATATATATATATATATATATATATATATATATATATATATATATATATATATATATATATATATATATATATATATATATATATATATATATATATATATATATATATATATCATAAGAAAAATAATTAACTTCTTTTAAAGACAGAATAATTTAATTAATAACTTAAAAGTATTTCTTTAACCTTTTAAATTTTTAGTTTTAATTTTTAATAAAATCGTTCAATTTTCATTTTAAGATTATATTTATTTAAACTTTTTAAATGAAGAAACAAAAATTATAAGGAATCACAAATATTATCATAAAATACTAAAAATGCTTCAACTTTTTTAATAAATTTTATATGTATATTATAACTTTAATAAGTTATTAGAAATAATTTCATTATTATTTTAGAAAAGTAATAGTTTAGAGAATAAAATATTACATTCTTACATATAATTAAAGTTTGTGTTGAAAAAAATGCAACAAATTTTATGTTTTAAAATATTTAATTTAACTTTGAAAATGCTAAAATTCCTAAAATATGTAAAATAAGTAAAAATGAAATTTACGTTGCTGCAATTTTAATAAAATCAAACAAAGTAACTATTATTTATATAAAAATGTACTTATTTTTATTTTCATAATCAGAAATATCACTTTTTAATTATAATAAATATATAGTTTAAATTGTAATTTTAATTAAAACATTCTTTTCCACATATTTAATCAAATTTTCAAACAAGCAAAAAATTTTTAGTTTTAGGTAAAGAGCTTAGATTTTTTAAATTGCTAATGTAATTATAATGTCTTGAATAATAAAAACCATTTTAACAGATGGATTTTAGATTGTAATGCATGTTATTAAAATATTCGATATTTTTCCATAGAAAAGTATGTTTATGCTCTTTAATAATTTTATGCAGTGATAAATAAAAATTTTAAAACCAAGTACATTCAAACTCACGAAAATATGAATAAAAGTTCATCATCGAATATTCAAAATAAAAGAGCTTCCTAATTGTAAAGCCGCTTAATTATTTTTCAATACCGATTTTAGGAAATTAAATGAAAGTATATAACAGATATTTATTTTGTAATATACGTAAATCTATAAAGTGAATAAATAATCAAATATGTAATCTCTTAATCATTATATATATTTGTTGTCTATTATATCAATCAATCCGAAAATTTGAAAATAATATCAAACAATTGAAACAATATTTTTTTAGAATATACTTTTTTTTAGAACGTACATAAAATATACAGAGTTACTTAAATAAATTGAATAAATTTCCAGATAAAAGTAAATTTCTTAAATTTTTGAAATAAAATCGGAAAATTAGAAAATAAGTAATTGAAATTCCAAAAACTTTAAATTCTTCTGATCTGATATAAAGCTATTTTAATTTTACACATTTAGAGACAGATATAAGTAATCATAAATTAATCAAATTCATTTAATTTATGATTAGTTATAAATAAAAATAAATAAAATTTCAAAAGTTTTAAATTCTACCGACTTGATATAAAGTTATGTACTTTAATATAGTTTTGTTTTTTCGTATTTTGTGACAGTTATAGCTAATTTTTTAAATTAGATATTGATAGAAAGAACCTTATAATTTCTTTGGGTATATAAATATCCTAGAAAAAGTTAATTGTGTCTAAATTGTTAAAATATATGAAAAATTATCTAAATCTATAGGTAACTTTTAAAATCAATCTCATAATATTATAAAGTTATAAAATTTTTAAATTTACGAAAAAATTAAAAATTTAGAAAATGAAAATAAGGAACTGGAAGAACTTTTATTTTGTTTATGTATGCAGCTGTTCAATTATATTTCCATGCGGAGTAAAATTGCACGATAAAAAAGTTTGTATGCATGTTACAATACACAAACCACGAGTTATACCGCGTGATAGACTTGTATCTTTCATAGCTTAGTATTCTTAACTGAAGCAGATTAGCTTCTTAAAATTAAGAATTACTACTGTAAATAAGAACAACATTGTTTATTAACGTTGGCACTGAATGAAACAAATTTATATTATGACTTTTCTCAAAGAATTTATTTAACTAGAATTAATAGCTAGGAAGTGTGATGGAAGAACAAAACTTATTCAATAGTGTATAAAAATCTGATGTTTACCATATGGATACTGTAAAATTATTAGAATATTCTTAAGAAAAGAAATTCAAACATACGATGTGAATGTAAACCAGTTTGATTTGATACGTTAAATGTGTTAAATAAACTAAAATTCAAAACACAGCTTAAATCATATTTTTTACTTAAATATTTAACAATAGATGATCACACAATTAAATAGAAGAATTTATTTCTAGACAAAAAAATGTGACTATTAGTGACAAGTTTCATTCACGAGAATTTCAGGTACCGTGTGATTTATTACTGAATCAAATATGTTATATATTGTTGTTACTTATAACACTTGGATAAGCCAAAAGCTCGCTATGCCTTGGCAAAAGCGAATTTAAGTCAATAGGGAGCGTCTTTCGTTTTAATCAGAGCACCGCAAAGGTGAAAGTACGTCTTTGTTCTTTTTTAAATCCTCCGATAGATGGCACCACCAAGGGATCCTCTCCCTCAATTTTGACATTGATCTGATAGGGCAAGAAAATTTTCTCCAGACCTTTGCACCCATGGTAACTGCTCAACGACCGATCACAGGACTTTCGATTTCACAGATTTAACGAGCACGTATATCGCATGTACTCGGTGGGTCTTTGGCGGCATTGGGAATCGAAACCTGTCCTTCCGGATGGAAGGCCGATACCCTAACCACTAGGCTACTACGGCCTAAATATTATATATAAGGGCTCAATAAGAAAATTCAAAATAATTTATTTAGGAATAAAACAAAATAACAACTGCAAATTCTAGTTTGTTAATGAATGCTTACAAACAAAGTATTGTATCTTAAGCAGATTTTTCTTAACATGAGGAAATGAATGGAAACAGCATGAGGCATGGAGTACGACACCGGTTCCATTCCGTATCACTCTATGTTTAATGACGTCATATGACCTAAAAGTCACATGTGACCTACGTGTCAAGCACTTATATGTGATTATTGTTTACGCATTTTCGTCTCATTATATGAATATGCTAAAAGAATTTATGTGTAGGCTTAAGTATATTTCCAAGTTTGAATTTTAAAATCTAAAATATTTTTTAACTACATCAGATAATCAGAAACGCAATTTGACATCATTGAAAATAAAATTTCTTTAAAAATAAACTTTAAAAAAACCTTTTTGATACATTCCCTTTAGGAATGCAATTTTTTGAAATCCGATAATCATGTTACTAAAATAATAAATTTCTTATTTTTAATAATAACTTTGTATTTAAATATGCTAAGAATAAATCGTGGAATGAGATTTTATATTTTCTTATATATAAACTTAAAATGTGCACATTTTCTAAACTAATGTATTTCAAAAAACATGCTAACTACAACTAACAGAGCAAAAAACATCTGTCAAAACCAATCGCATTCATATATATAACATAAATATTTAAAAAGAACATACATAGAGAAATATACTCTTTTCTCTTACTTAATCTTTTTTTGCGTTGGTTACACATAAGTTTTTCCTGCAGACATTTATTTTTAATAAGAATTATCTTGGGACATTTATTTTTTCCCTTTAGTAATTGAGTTAGAAATCTTTTTTTCTCGCAATGTTCTCAAATCAATTACACAAAAAAGAGTAAATATTTAAAAATAAAAAATACCATATAGTCGATAAATTAACTAGAATAAAGATTCAATAAATCTTTTTTCCCCAATTATTAGAAGATTTTCCTATTATATATATATATATATATATATATATATATATATATATATATATATATATATATATATATATATATATATATATATATATATATATATATATATATATATATATATATAACTGCATAGAATACACATATGCTACTTTTTTTCCCAATAAATGATAGATTGTCGTTGAAATAATATGAATTTCGAAACAAAATTGTTTAATTCTTTTTATTTTATATATTTTTCAATATTGTTTCTATTTGATCCTATTTCTTTTCATTTTAGGCACTTAATGTGGCCTATTAATATATTTCTATTAAAAGTAAAAATGTTGTTTCTAATGACACTTGGACAAGCCAAGCTCGCTATGCCTTGGCTATACGAATTTAAGTCAATTGGGAGAGTCTTTCATTTTAATCAGAGCACCATGAAAGTGAAAGTACGACTTTGCTCTACACTCATGCCATAGGTACCCGCTTATAGGGTAGGCAACCATTCATACCTCATTCATACAAGGAAAGGATAAAGACAGGATAGATAGAGAGAGAAAGTACATCCATGCCGAACCGAATCCCGAACCAGGATTCGAGCCCAGGACCTCTTTATCAATAGTCAGACACGCTGACCACTAGAAAAGTTGGGTGGTTAGGTAAAAATAAAATCCTGGTATGAAATAAAATCTGCTTACTTGAAAAATATTGTTTTCATAAAGGTTATATTTTCATAAATAAGATCATTATTTCGCAAGTGCAAACTTTAGTCATAATAGAAACTATTATTTTTCCCAAACTATAATATAAATGTTAATAATGATTTGAATAATCTTCGATAAAAGAGGGACATGAAAATTTAGATTCGATTAACTGTTTTCAAGAATTATTTCAAAATATTCCAAATGGGAAAACTTTATTATTCAGTGAATAAAAAACACAAACGTTGTAGAAACTGATGCGTTTTAAATCTAGTTATAATGTACTTATTTTTTTTCTATTTTAAGTAATTAATGAAGTGAAAAATATTCTCCCAAATTTTCTTTTGAATAAGCTATTGGGTGTCTCATTAGCCTGATGGGGAACAGCATCACTCATAGGAGAGTCATCAGAAAAGAGCAGATTTTCTGGTTAATTAAGCCAAAAACAATCGTATTGAAAAACATTTACGCTTTAAATGTTCAGTGAATTTAATGTGACTTCATAGGTGTGGAAGAGGAGGGGCTCAACAGACACACAAGAATTGATCTCTCACGAAACCGTGATTAAAAAATAGTAGATGACAGGCTGTATTCATCAATTTCCAGTAATAGAAATAAGCAGCCGAAAATATATCATAAAAGCTGAATTGTTCCTCTTTTTACCTAATCCAATGCAGATTCATTCACTCATTGCCGTGTGCCAGCTAGGCTGGCAATATGGAATGCACTGCTCCACTTTTCCATCTGAACCATATTTGGTGTGGAGTCCGACTTCTTCAGTATACACATGCCATAGGGACCCGTTTGTAGAGTAGGCAGCCATTCACACCTCATTCATACAAAGAAGCGACAAAGACAGGATAGATATAGAGAGAAAGTACATCCATGCCCGAACCAGGAATCAAATCCAGGACCTCCTTATCCACCGTAAGGCACGTAGACCACTAGACAATCCAATGCACATACCTCAGTATAATGATACCGGAATATTTTATACAATACCATTAATTGCTGCTAATTTATAAATTATCTTGAATTTGCATTTATTAGACAAAACACCTGATTCTATTTTTAATTTCATTTATTGGATTGTTAATTCTTTTATCTTACTTAAATATACAATTAAAAATCTATTAACTAGGTTTACTCTGCAAGTCATTAAATGTGGTACGGAGGAAATGCGCAATTTAGCAAAATTAACAAGACAGAAAGAGGATAGTGTGAAACAAAAATAGTTAGTTTTTTTATACATTCATTTAGCATTAGTTTCATTTATACTCATTTCAACTTTTATGCAAAATCAATAGTGTGTTGACGACTTCCACAATGTGGTTAAATAAAGAAATAGCACAGAAGTCTCTTCATATGCGAATTGCACTTGTTGCATATGGCAAAGTTATTGCGATGCCTTCTAAATGAACCAAACGCTCCTCAACATGTTTAAAGCTAATTAAAACTTTATAGCCTACCAGGATTGCAATTTAACATTTCCTAGACTTGGTAAAGAACTCATGATAGTCTAGGAATAGTATCGATGATTTCATCGCAATCATCAGAACGCCATGCAAGATCGAAGCACCCTCTCACAATTAGCTACGAAGACAAGCATGCTGTCTACGTGTTCTTAATCATTCGCACAACAGCGTCACAAGATGAAACAGCAATATTCACGAACAAACAGAAGCAGTTTACAACACTGTAAGTTGCAGCAGGATGAATTCTTAACATGGCAATCTTATTTCTTCGACTTTCTTTGATTCAAGAATAATGAAATTTTTTATGGTGTTCTCAATAAAGAAAATGAAAGTAGAAGTGATGCGATGTTGCATTTTCTGCTTAGAACATCATGAAGGTTTTATCCGTTCTTGGTGGCAGTGGGTATAATCCAAATTACCAGCATACATTCGACAACATTACATGTCATGTCAGCAGCGTGGATTATCGACTGATTTTCTTCTGCTTCATTGGCCTGACAGCCCAGGATGGGCCTTTGCCTTCCTCAGAAGTGCATACCAGGAGCCCCTGTTTTTAGATAAGGTCATCCAATTTGTAAAATTTAGTGTTTATTTATTTTATTTATTTTTTTGTCGTTTTCAAAGCTGTCACGCCATCGGAGTTTCGGTCGCCCTCTTCTTCTGGTGTCAATGGAGCGAGCAAAGAAAATTTTTTTATTCACCCAATTGTCGTTCATCCGGCTCAAATGTCCTGCCCATTTTAATCTCTGTATTGAGATAAATTTAACAATATCTGTTTCTTTATATAGTTTATAGAGCTCAGAATTAGTTTTTCTTCGCCATATTGACTGATTTTGGATAGTAGTTTTGTATCTCGTTCGCCTCTAGGCTGCTGTAAACAGTTATCACTAATTTCTGTTTTTTTAATATTGTTACAAATTTGTAAATAATGATTATATTTGTCTTAAAATATCTCAGACAGATCAGAAATTCTCACATTTTGGGCAAAAATTGCGGTATTTAGACGTGTTGTAGTTTAAAAGCGGATTTCCTAATGATTTGGCGACTTGGCGACATTTGGCGATATTCTTGGCGACTTGGCGACGGTTGGCGAGATTCTTGGCGACTTGGCGAGAAATCGATACTTCTGGAAACATCCATCACCTAAGCTCTAGGACCAATATTTTCCGAGATAGCCTAGAAGCTTCCAGAGCCTTGGCGAAATTGGTAGATTTCTCCGCCAAGTCAGGTATAAATACCGCAGCCCGACATGGAATAGTAGTAGAGTTTTTGTGAAGACAATCAGTGAGTGAAGACGATTAGTTGTGACTGCTAGTTGTTCTCTGTCTGAGGTATTTGAGACCTGTGATTAGAAGCTGTTTCTCGTTATATCTGACGAATTGTAGCTGTATAATTGTGATTGTTACAGCGGGAATTTCGTTTATCTAGTGAAGTTTTTACGAATAAAAGTCTTGTGTTCATTAAGTGGTTGCTTTATTCAACTCTCAATCAACACGAACCCGTGAAGCTCGGTACAACTGGTGTCAGAATCGGGATTGAAGAGTTGATGCAGCGTGTCACAAGAAAAATGGATATGGATTTAATGAAAAGTCTTCTCGAAAAATTAGCGGAGCAGATGGCTGAGATGAAAGCTGGACAAGAAGATATGAAAACCGAGATGAAAGCTGGACAAGAAGATATGAAAACCGAGATGAAAGCTGGACAAGAAGAGATTAAAACCGAGATGATGAAAGAGATAAAATCTGGACAGGAGGTGATGAAAGCTGGACAAGAAGAGATGAAAGCTAGACAAGAAGAGATTAACGCCGAGATGATGAAAGAGATAAAATCTGGACAGGATGAGCTTAAGAAGGACATTGTAAGTGTTAAAGAAGAATTCTCCAACATCATTCAGGAGAAGATGAATGCAATGGAGGATAAGGTAACTTCAGTAGAAACTAAAGTTCTAGAGATAGAAGAAAACGTGGAAGAAGCATTAGACAATATCAATAAGGAGATTGAAAGCTTGAAGAAGCAAATGTCAAACAGACATGAGGAACCCAACGTGGCATTTGTGCCATCCCTAGCCAATATTAAACTCTCAACATTTGATGGGAAATCATCCTGGCAAGTATACAAGACCCAGTTTATGATGGTAGCGGAAGCTAATGGATGGAATCCCCGAGCCCAAGCTTTTCACCTGGCGGCTTCTTTAAGAGGAGACGCGGCTGACATCCTCGAGACGCTTCCGGAGGAACAGAGGCACGATTTCCAAGCCTTATCGAGTGCGCTTGAGCTGCGGTTTGGAGATAAGTGCACCAAAGAATATAGCAGACTACAGTTAAAGTCCCGCTATCAAAAAGCGGGTGAAAGTCTACAAGAATTGGCTGCCGATATTCAGCGACTTTCCCATCTAGCATTTTCGGACTGCCCAGCTGAGACACGTCAAGATTTGGCTCTCCATCACTTCATCGATAGTGTGCGGGATCCAGAGATACAGAAAACACTTAGACTCGCCGATGTCAAGGATATCGGATCTGCCCTAGTATACGCACATAAGATAGAGGCTGCCCAGCAGGCCGCGCGTAAAGACCGGCACTCAATCAGAGCCGTCTCTGCTACTGATACGGACTGTAATTTAAGAAAGCAAATTGAAGATCTGCGGCGAAAAGTCCGTAGCTTAGAAATGAGTAAAGGTGGCAAAAACATGAAAATTCAGTGTTGGACTTGCGGTGCAGTCGGACACGTTCAGAGAGACTGCCCGAAACGAAAAAATGGTGGAAATGATCTTCCACCACAGCAGGGAAACTAATTTGTGGCCATCTCGCGGGGCGGAGATGTCCAGAGAGTCAGAAGCCCCATTTCAAATTGTTTCACATTTCTTCCGTAAGTAGCGGCGACAACGGACTTTTCGTTATGGGACATGTCAACGAAGTTCCCTGCAGAATGATAATCGATACTGGAGCCAACGTAACTATCATTAGGACAGATTTGGCTCGCAAACTTGGTGACAAACTCATCTGGACGCCGCCCTGCATTACCCTCCAAACTGTGACAGGTGACAAGATTAAAGTGCATGGAAAAATAAATCTAAACATTGCATTTGGTAATGCCGTGTACCATCATATGGCATATGTCGCTGATATAAATGACGAATTTATTCTCGGATTGGACTTTCTCAAAGAAAACCATATCAAGTTAGATTTTAAAAATAATGAACTACACTCATGTTCTGAAGACATAGCGATTTTTAAGACGAAATATTCAGATATTAAAACAGTCCATCATATAACTGCGAAGAGTGAAACAACATTACCACCAAGAACTGAGACAATAGTTTGCGGAGCTCTTTCAGAAGATAACAATTTTCATTATGGATTGACTGAATATCCAGATTCCGACAATAGCGTTAAAGGAGTACTAGTGGCTTCTTCACTCGTCGACCTTTCACGAAATGTAATCCCGGTAAGAGTTGCTAATCTAAGTAATAAGGTAAAACTTATAAAAGAAGGAGAAGTGCTAGCGACTTGCACTCCAGTGACCTGTATTAACCGAAATTGTCAAGCCACACTATCTGAGCCTCCTGACACTCTAATTAATGAACTCCTTCAGAGAGCAGAGTTAGATGATAAACAGAGGAATGCTGCAAGAAATTTATTATTAGAATTCGGAGATCTCTTTTCCAAGAAATCAGATGATGTTGGGCGAACCAAATTGACGCAGCACCGAATCAATACAGGAAATCATCCACCCATTAAACAACATCCGAGAAGATTGCCATTCGCTAAGCAGGAAGAGGTGGATAATCTTCTGATGGAAATGCAGCAGAATGACATCATTGAGCCATCAGAGAGTCCTTGGGCTTCACCTATTGTTTTAGTTCGGAAGAAAGATGGCTCTACCCGATTTTGTGTTGACTATCGTCGGTTAAACAACATCACTAAAAAAGATAGTTACCCTCTTCCTAGGATTGACGATACACTTGATGCTTTATCCGGAAAACAATGGTTTTCGACTTTGGATCTCAAGAGTGGTTATTGGCAAGTAGAGATACATCCTGAGGATCGAGAAAAGACTGCATTCACCACAGGACAAGGACTTTGGCAGTTCAAGGTTATGCCATTTGGGCTTTGCAATGCACCTGCAACGTTTGAGCGCCTGATGGAGACAGTATTACGAGGACTTTCCTACGAAGCCTGTTTGGTATATTTGGACGATATCATTATTGTAGGGCGCACATTCGAAGACCATTTAAGAAACATCCGAAAGGTGCTGGAAAAATTAAAAATGGCCAACCTGAAGCTGAATCCTTGCAAATGTAATTTATTCCGACGTGAAGTAAGCTATCTGGGACACATTATCTCTGCTGAAGGTGTAAGAACAGATCCTGAAAAGATCTCTGCAGTTAAGGACTGGAGTCGTCCAAAAGATGTCCACCAATTAAGAAGTTTTCTTGGACTATGCACATATTACAGGAAATTTGTTAAGGGTTTTTCAAGTATTGCCAGACCCCTTCACAAGTTGACAGAAGTTAAACAGAGATTTCTATGGACAGATGAATGTGAGAAAGCTTTTAAACAACTGAAGGAGGCGTTGACATCTTCGCCCGTTCTTGCATATCCCCAGCCCGAAAAATTATTCATTTTAGATACGGATGCCAGCAACGAAAATATCGGAGCTGTTTTGTCGCAAGAAATTGATGATAAAGAATATGTCATTGCTTATTGGAGTAAATGTCTATCGAAACCAGAGCGGAATTACTGTACAACCAGGAAGGAATTGCTGGCAATCGTTAAAGCCATAGAACATTTCCACCATTATCTCTATGGAAGAAAGTTCTTGCTCCGGACAGATCACGCATCCTTAACCTGGCTTTTAAATTTTAAAAATCCGGAAGGACAGGTAGCCAGATGGATTCAACGACTCCAGGAGTTTGACTTTGAAATACGTCATCGCAAAGGAACTCTTCATGGAAATGCTGATGCACTATCAAGGAAGCCATGTAATGAAAGCTGCCGATACTGTTCTAGAGTAGAGAAGAACTATCAGCTGATAAATACTTCGGTACGCCAAGTTACTGTTTCACCTCCATCAAAACCAGACCCATGGAGTGATGAAGGACTTAGGGAAGCCCAAAAAGAAGACCCAGATATAAATCCAATTCTTGAATTGAAAGAATCTTCTAGTATGAGACCAAGTTGGCAGGATATCTCCACCTACAGTCCTGCTACTAAGCAATATTGGGCTCTTTGGGACTCACTCCATATAAGAAATGGTGTCTTATACAGGAAATGGGAGTCCGATGATGGACGTAATTTCAAATGGCAGCTTGTTCTTCCAAAATCAAGAATTTCAGATGTTTTGAAAGAATTGCACAGTAGCTCAACTGGAGGCCACTTCGGAGTAATGAAAACTCTACAGAAAGTTCGAGAACGCTTCTATTGGAGCAAAACGAGACAAGATGTAGAGAAATGGTGCCAATCTTGTGATGACTGTGCGGCACGTAAAGGACCGAAGAAACGTAGCCGAGGAAGGTTGCAGCGGTACAACGTAGGAGCACCTTTTGAGAGGATAGCATTGGACATTTTGGGTCCTTTACCACGATCCTCAAATGGCAACAAATACATACTAGTTGTCATGGACTACTTTACTAAGTGGCCTGAAGCGTTTGCAATCCCCGATCAAGAGGCGACTACAGTAGCCGAGGTTCTAGTGCAACAATGGGTTTCCAGATTCGGCACACCCTTACAAATTCATTCTGATCAAGGGACAAATTTCACCTCTGTTGTGTTTAAAGGAATGTGTCAAATTCTCGGAATAGACAAGACGCAGACCACGCCACTACACCCACAATCGGATGGCATGGTAGAGAGGTTTAACAGAACCATCTTGAATAACCTCTCCCTTATGGTTTCCAGAAATCAGCAAGATTGGGATTTGAAGCTACCGCTGTTTCTTCTTGCATATCGCAGTGCTGTCCATGAGACTACCGGATATACTCCTTCACAGATGCTCTTTGGTCGCGAACTTCGTCTCCCTTGTGATCTTCAGTTTGGTCGTCCACCGGATACATCTTCATCGCCAGAGGAATACCTTCGAGACCTTCAGGCACGTCTTGAAGATGTCCATAACTTCGCTCGAGACCGAATCAACCTGACGACCGAAAGAATGAAGACAAGGTATGACACAAGAGCGACGGGACATGAATTCCAAGAAGGTGACAAAGTTTGGTTGTGGAACCCGATTCGACGTAAAGGACTTTCTCCAAAGTTGCAAGCCAACTGGGAAGGTCCCTACACAGTCCTAAAAAGACTGAACGACGTCGTGGTTCGTATAAGAAAATCATCTGCTTCAAAACCAAAGGTAGTACATTATGATAGATTAGCTCCTTATCGTAATGTAGAGTAAAAATCAGTAGACCATGGTCTGTTTGTAAATAGTATAGATAATTTTAATCTTTTCTATTTTCTTGTATTTTTAGTTGCTTGTGTATGTAATGTGCTCTGTATCCTCTTGAAATGTAAATTCTTTTATATTAAATTTGGCCTCCTATCAGGGGATTGTACTGCCCGGGACGTGCAGTCCTTGAGAGGGGGCAATGTTACAAATTTGTAAATAATGATTATATTTGTCTTAAAATATCTCAGACAGATCAGAAATTCTCACATTTTGGGCAAAAATTGCGGTATTTAGACGTGTTGTAGTTTAAAAGCGGATTTCCTAATGATTTGGCGACTTGGCGACATTTGGCGATATTCTTGGCGACTTGGCGACGGTTGGCGAGATTCTTGGCGACTTGGCGAGAAATCGATACTTCTGGAAACATCCATCACCTAAGCTCTAGGACCAATATTTTCCGAGATAGCCTAGAAGCTTCCAGAGCCTTGGCGAAATTGGTAGATTTCTCCGCCAAGTCAGGTATAAATACCGCAGCCCGACATGGAATAGTAGTAGAGTTTTTGTGAAGACAATCAGTGAGTGAAGACGATTAGTTGTGACTGCTAGTTGTTCTCTGTCTGAGGTATTTGAGACCTGTGATTAGAAGCTGTTTCTCGTTATATCTGACGAATTGTAGCTGTATAATTGTGATTGTTACAGCGGGAATTTCGTTTATCTAGTGAAGTTTTTACGAATAAAAGTCTTGTGTTCATTAAGTGGTTGCTTTATTCAACTCTCAATCAACACGAACCCGTGAAGCTCGGTACAATATCTAAGAGCCTACCCTTTATTGGAGCATAGCTTTTGTTTCAGTAGAATAATCCACGATAGCATATTGGGGTATTGTATTGGTTATATATATATATATATATATATATATATATATATATATATATATATATATATATATATATATATATATATATATAGAGAGAGAGAAATTTTATCTCTTGTCGAGGCCCGCACATTCTCCCGATCTTTCATTAATAAAAAATATCGAGTCAGTAATTATAAAATGACTAGTTTGTTGGCATATGCCAATCAGCCCATGAAAGGTGTCATCATGTTGAAGCTGCAAGGGCAGCTGCACCTATAAATACTCTTTGATTCCCAGGTATATACGAGCTGATACTGTTGACAAATACGGTTGTTCTGGTACTTTTCCACTATACCCCGCCTTTGATTATCGCCGTAAAGGAAAAAATCGTAAATTATTGTCATAAATATTCCAATTTCATCATGCATTTTTTAAAAATGTTTATGTTTTCAGAAACTATTATAATAATAGAAATATTTTATTAACATTATTTAAACTAAGTAATAATCACTTGTTGAGAAAACTCATTTAAATGCTAATATTTATTTCTGGTGGAAATTGCTTAGCAATCTCATCGGCGATTCACTGCGTAAGTATCATGTAATAGTACTTTTTTATCAATGGAAACAAGTTAAATTTTGCTGCGTTTGGCTATTTTTTACCTTTGGTAATTTGTGACCCTAATGCTCCTTATAACTGAGAAAATTATCACCAAGCAATATTTTGCACCAACTAGTTTCAGCCTTGTTTAGCATTTAACTTGTTTATCACTTTTCAGTCAATTTTTGCACAAAAAATTGATTTAGTATATATTAAATTTAAAATAAAGTTTTGGCTTAATAAAATCATCGTATCTACCTTATATTATTTTGGCTTCCCCGTACAAAAACATGCCATTGCTTTAAGATCAAAAGTGGGAGCATAATGAAAAAATACCGTTGTCCGTGATATTATATTCTTTCCAATATTCTTTCGCGACTCGAAACTTAATGTAAATTTACTTATTTATTGATTCCCCGAATAATATTGTTACCGATTAATTCCATTTTATTCTTTGCTGTATATTTTTATTCTATATTTATTTTATTTTTTATTCTATATTTACTTTTTATTCTATATTTATACTTTTGCTCTACTATTGTAATTTTAATGGCCAGTTGTGGAATGAATTTTCTTAATAAATTTCATAATAGTAAAGTAAGATTATTTGTATTGATTGCTAATGCAAATTATTTTAAATCCATGTTTATTTAATGTGATTTTTACATAGCTTATAAAAAAGGAAATTTTGTGCTGAATCTAAGAGATAGATGAAAATTCCGGTAGTCTTTTAGACTAAAAGTTTTTTCTACTAAAGTATCAAGAACTTGAACTTGGTGACTTTACAGAAAAAATGTGACATTTATCCCATCCACCTTAACATAGTACTAGTTAACCTTTTGTTTTTTTCATTCACTGAATCTATGTTTGAAACCTGTGTTGAAAAATGCAGATTTTGAGTGGGTAGTTATTTGGCCTCTGTTAGAATATATAAGTCTACGGAGAAACTATAAATTTGCAAAGCAGTGAATTCATGGGAAGTTTTTTGAACTTTATAGACTCAATATGTATGACTTTTTCAAATGTATTACATTTCATTACATAGAAGCCTTTTTTGAAGAAACCTTTACTTAACAGTAAATTTTGCAAGCACAGCATATATTTAAATAAAGAATAATTATCTAATCAAATATATAATAAAATACATGCTGTATTTATAGATTTTATTAGAAATGCTACTTTATTAAAAAAAACAAATTATTTTCTAACTATATTATTTTAAGCATGTGTAAATATCAAATTTACAGATTTTTGTAATCTTTGATATTCATTTTCAGGAATTTACATAATGATACATCATTTAAAATGGTTCATAGAAACAAGACTTTTTCTATAATTACAAATATTAATATTCCACAACTTTATAAAATTTATTATTGAAAAATACCTTTTCATATCTAAAATACTCAGCTTACAAAATTTTTATAAAAATAATAAAAACTATGAAATTTTTCTGAATAATTTAGTGTCCATCATTAAGAAACATTTAAAAAAATTTTTCCAAAATATTTATATAGGAAAAATATACATGAAAATTTTATTTAAGAATTCATGAATAAAGAAAGAAATTTGTGTAGCGTATCCATTAAAAACCAAGTTCTTGTTTAGATAAAATTATATAATGACATGAAAGCGTTATTTTTTCTAAAACAAAATATTTAACATACTGAAATTATTAATAAAAATTTGTTGGTTTCTTTTTTAATGTTTAAACAGTACATATCACTTTCGATTCATAACAGATCTTTCTCTAAGCATCACAACCGTAAATACGTGGTATTGTATAGAAAATATCATATATGTTTACATTTAGATTTTACTACATAAGCATCTCAATCGTATATTCTTACATCTAGTTTTTACTATGTGAACACCTCAATCCTGTATTCTTACATAAGAATTTTACTACAAAATTTCAATCCTATATTCTTACGTCTAGATTTTACTACATAAACATCTCAATCCTATATTCTTACGACAAGATTTTTCTACGAGAACATCTCATTCGTATATTCTTACATCTAGTTTTTACTTTGTGAACACCTCAATCCTGTATTCTTACATAAGAATTTTACTACAAAATTTCAATCCTATATTCTTACATCTAGATTTTACTAAATAAACATCTCAATCCTATGTTCTTACGACAAGATTTTTCTACGAGAACATCTCATTCGTATATTCTTACATCCAGTTTTTACTATGTGAACACCTCAATCCTATATTCTTACATCTATATTTTGCTAAAAGAATATTTCAATTCCATATTCTTACATCTAGATTTTTCTACGTGAAGATCTCAATCCCTTATTCTTACATCTGGATTTACTACCTTGAACATCTCAATCTTAAATTCTTACTGCTAGATTTTACAACAAGAACATCTTAATCTTATGTTCTTACATCTAGATTGTTACGTATATTGTATCCAATCGTATATTGTTACATTTACATTTTACTACTTGAATCTCTCTCTCTATATATATATATATATATATATATATATATATATATATATATATATATATATATATATATATATATATATATATATATATATATATATATATATATATATATATATATATATATATATATATATATATATATATATATATATATATGTATATATATTTATGTATGTATATATTTATGTATGTGTATATATACTATATATATATATATATATATGATGATATATATATATATATATATATATATATATATATATATATATATATATATATATATATATATATTCCTACATTTAGATTTTGCTATGTGAACAATAGATAATAAAAAAATTCTCCAAATATATAAATAAGAGAGTGTTATAGAACAAAGCATTCTCCAATAATATTCTGTTATGAATATAAGAAATATAATATTATTTTTTTATGCTCTAAAATGTAGAGTATTAGATGAAAAAGGAAGTCGTATGGAGTAGTTAAATATATATTTTACAGTAACAGCAAACTAATTAAGCATAGAGTTTACTAAGCAATTTTAATCACCTAGGTAAATAGGTATATTATAATCTGCATAACTCATATTATTTAGTTACAACTAGTATAATATAAATCTACCAATTAATAAGCTGAGGGGATTTGGGTTTATTATATTACAATTTGTAGAACTAAGATTTACTAAGTAATAAATTTATTAAGTTTGATTTTCTAAGTTACAAGGTGGATAATTTATATTTACTTAGCTATAATCCGCATAATTTAGATTAACCAAGTTATAAGCAGCAAATATTAGATTTATTAAGTCATAATCTGCATGATTTAACGATGACCTGCATGGCTTTACTGTAGTCTATATTTTCTAAAACATACGTTCTTTTATTCGCACAGGGGAGTCGGGGGAGCAGCTGCAGGATGCCCTCAACTTGCAGGACTTCAGCACTCGCAGCATCCTGGAAGGGACGATATCCTCCCGTCTGGGCTCTGCTGAACCCATCAGTCGAAGTGACCGGAAGGGTTACCACCGACTCGAGGGAGATGGCTTCGGCCCCGATGACATAACAGTCCTGGAACCGCCCACTCCCCCGAATGAGCCATCGTCCTATACCAAGCTGCCGGTTCCGCAACAGGTGCCTGTCGAGTGTAGTGACCCTGGATCGAGTACGGAATCCAGTTCTGATTATGAGAAAGATTACTTTGGAGGCTTCACAGACTCGGATGATGGTGAGTCCTCGCTTCCATTTCATACAGTGTTTTGATTTGAAAAAAAAATAAGCTGAATGACTTTTGTCCAAATATATTGAATAAAATACCCCTCTTTTCCATTATTCTGTGCAGTGTTTCATGTTATACTTTATTAAATGTAATTTTTTCAAGTTTCTGAAGATAGCATAAATTATATAGATCCAACTTCTATAACTACATTTTGTATTGTTAAATATTCCTGCATTTGTTAGATAGTTCCTTTCGAAATGATAAAAGAGTAAGATGGTGAGTCCTCACTTCCATTTCATTCAGTGTTTTGATTTGAAAAACAAATAAGCTGAATGACTTTTGTCCAAATATATTGAATAAAATACCCCTCTTTTCCATTATTCTGTGCAGTGTTTCATGTTATACTTTATTAAATGTAATTTTTTCAAGTTTCTGAAGATAGCATAAATTATATAGATCCAACTTCTATAACTACATTTTGTATTGTTAAATATTCCTGCTTTTGTTAGATAGTTCCTTTCGAAATGATAAAAGAAGAATTTGTATAAAAATAAAAGTAAAATAGTAAATATTTTCCCCTAACGCGAGTATAACCACTAAGAATTCTTGCCTTTCATCACTACAAGAACAGAATTGATGGAATTTTACAAATTGGGGCAAAATAGGGTCTACGTAGTTCCAAAAGTGGGTTAGTCCTTGTAATTTAAAAATAGGAGTAAAGTAGAAGAAACCAGACTTGACTTGTCCCTCAGAGGATCATTTAATTTGCATTTGCAATACATTGCTACTATAATATATTGTACATGCTTAAGCACCCATTTATGAAAACATTGAATTTTTGATTCGGAAAAGAGAACGAAACCTGTCTCAACCGGCAACCATTGCTCTAAAGAAAAACTGTTAATCAAATGTATTTAAAATCCTTTTTCGTTTCGAGTATTTTTTAAATATCTTAGAGTATCATCATCAGTACAAGTCAAATCATACTCTAAAAATTTTTAAGGTCATATTGTAAAATTTGTAAAGATGAGGTATGCGATTGATTATTTTTTATGAAACAAATAACATAACAATTTAGATGAAATCGATGAGATGAAAATGAAATCGATGAGATGAAAAACAATGAAATCAGTGAAGTTAATGGAACTTAAGTGCTGAACAGAAAAATTAACGAAAAACATTCAGACAAGAGAAAACGAAACAGTCAAAAAACATTGCAAATTGAATAGAATTCATAGAATATTTGTAAAATTTGTAACTCGGAAATCAAATATGCTAAAATTAAACATTGCGAAATTGAAAGCGAAAATTTCTATGTAAATATAACACCAGATTGGTATATTAGAAAGCCGAACTTTGCAATGTTGTTGACACCGGAGAATTTAATCATGGTGTGCATTTTAAATTAGAAATAGGAACCCGATCAAATGATATTACTTCATGAAATGACGAGAAATTCCTATAGGAATAAAATTAACTTAATAAATCAATTTTGCCATTGATTAAAAGTTAGAGGATATAAATGTAGCATTATTTTGATAATACTGAACATCATAAGGGTATACTTTGTGTAATCCTAAATCAATAATTAATTATGTTATTGAATTAGAAGAATAACTGTTACAATATAAGTAATTGTTTTATTGGAAATGCGAAGAATGTAGTAACACAATTACTTTGAAAGATTAATTTCCTATGAATTTTCCTATAACAGCAATCCTCTGCATTTTAAGATAAAGAATTTTAAAGCATTACTTTATGTTTAGTCATTTAAACCTAAAGTAAGCGTTTTAATATTTCCTTGAGCTCCTATTTCCTCAATTCACTTTATGTACTTAATAAAACTATCTGTAAACAAAATCTATAATGATTTATAAGCATTTTCAAAATAATTTACCATTCATTGAAAATGAAATTAAACATTGATCAAATTCTATTAACTGAAGCTTCCAGATATGCGATAAATTGAATAAAATTTTACAAATAAGAATTTTAATAAATAGATTGATATATAAGTATTATTTGTCATCAAATATATGAAAGGAGTAAATTACTTATTTTTTCAATTATTAACGTAAATATTTTGCGAAAATCTATAAACCAAAAATTTATTTTAACTTTTTAGTATGCTGTGAAATTTTTAAATGTACTCAATTTTCAATTTTCATGAAAGTAAGTGAAAATCATCCGTAAGTTAAGCAGTTATATTCAGATGTCTCTAAGTAACTTTGTCTTTATGGCTCTGAGTTCTGTAAACTCTACCAGATATCTCTTATATTTTATATTTTATTTAGTCTATAAATTATGTATTTGTCAATTAACAAAAGACACTGTGTATTTGACGCATGTGATTTAATAAATGTATTATTTTATCTTTCATTTTATAACGTTACTGATTGGCAAGACCATGAATTGTATACAAAAACTTAATTTAAAGTAATGTATTTAATTGGGGCGCTCCGTGGCTGAGTGGTCAAAGGCATCACTGCTAATCGCTTGAGAGCGTAGGAGTGTGGGTTCGATTCCCACCGTGGCCCTGGGTGTTTTCTTCGTTATTCTTCTGTGGTTGTACATCTGTCATTGTGCTATTTGTCCTAATATCGACGAAGACTTACAAGCGGATCTCAAGAATCAAGCATACAAGTCTGAATATATGTAATGTAATAAATAAAGTATTTAATTGCTCGTCATGCTTCAAAGTAAATCTTAATTAACTGTTTTAGCGTGATTATATGTGAATATTTTTTGATATTGCAAAATACTGCATGCAAAACGTTGATAATTATTTCATCATACATGTTGTTGTTTCTTATCCTCACTGTCTGACGGAGTCAGACAAGATCCACGAGCCCGTTGACTGTAAGGAAGTTGAAGACTAGGAGAAGATTGCTAAAGAGATCCTCCTTAGAGAGACCCATGCAATCCAAAAGGTGCTCAGGAGAGGCCTGATGACTTTGGCACTTGGTGCAGGTGACGAAAGATTTCCTGCCCTCGTTGAAAGTGAGGCACTTGATGTGACCACTAGCAAATCTTGAGAGAGTAGTCCGGGTATGTCTGTCACAAGGGAGGTCAAGGGACAAACCAGGTTTTGATCCCTTGTAGCAATCATGAATAGGGGGTGTTTTCCACTCCTCCGAGATTTTAGATTTTTCCCGGGAGTATAACTCCATAAAGGAGAGTGTGAAACAGGGAGTTATTGAAATCCTGCAACCCTCCTTAGCAAGATTATCTGCCATTTCATTTCTGTGGAGATTCACATGTGAAGGAATGCATTGCAAAGGAACACCATGTTTAAGTGAAATGTGTGCTTTAATTCAAGTAGTATGGAGTTGCTGATCTTGTCACCTACAAGAAGCCAATTACCAAGATGGTGGAGAGAACTACGGCTGTCTGACAAGATCCATAGGTCACCATAAATCTCCTCAGAAAGAATAGCTTCTAGCCCCAGGTCTATTGCAATCAATTCACTTCTGAAGACAGAGCAATGATTAGGATTATGATGAGAAAGAGTCAAGTTGGTGTGAGGGGTTTCTATATATATATCACTGTTTGCTAGTTTGTCGATTTTACTACCATCAGTATAGATTTTAATGGAATTCTTAGGGATGTGGTTTAGGTTGTCTAAGATGTACTGGATACATGTGAAAAATAAGTAATCAAATTAATCTCACAACTAAGAATTTATAACTATCTTCGAAATAAAAGGTTAGAAATACCATCATTTCACAACTGTACAGCATGAAATAGATATTTTGACTGTATGCGCCTAATAGCCTTCAGTTTTTTGTGAGACATTTTAAAATTTATTGTAACATTAATAATTATTATCACTTTATATGACTGATGAATGCTTAGTAAAATATGTGAACATATACCCTGTGTTACACTCAATCATGTGTTTAATAGTGGGTTTTATAATTCTGGCAAAATAAAAAATAACCCTGAAAATATCCGAACATCGATCTTCCAGATGAACATGTAGAAAATACATCCTGTGTTGATCAACAGCAGTTGGATTTGAAGGCAAGACTTTTCATTCTGTTGAGCACATTCTCCCTTCTAAGCTTCGGTTGTTGTTGTCTTGTGCCAGCTAGGCTGACAATATGGGGTGCGCTACTCCACTTTTCCAACTGAACCCTATTTTGGTGTGGAGTCTGACTTCCTCAGTACACACATGCCATAGGGACCCGTTTATAGGGTAGGCAACCATTCACACCTCATTCATACAAGGAAAGGACAAAGACAGGATAGACAGAGAAAGAAAGTACATCCATGATCGAACTGGGATTCGAACTCAGGACCTCCCTATCGCAGTCAGGCACTCTGACCACTAGACAGGGTAGGCGGCTAAGCTTCGGCTAAGCTAGTTTTCAACACTCATAAAATAGACGCATAAATTTTCATCTTCCCTTAACACGCGCAATTTTTTACCATAAAATCAATTACATATTAAACGCATGAATTCATTTCATTTAAAAAAAGTTAATTTAGAAACTATGTGTAATAGATGTGACGAAAAGTTTTATGACTACCTTAATCTTTTACTGTTTGTTTAACGGTAGAATAGCTCTCACCAGTTTTTCTGTACGTGTCTGTTACCATGGAAACAAAACACGTTATATTTTTTTAGAAGAACCAGGAGAAATGCAGCAACTTTGGGCTACTGAGCGCCATGAAGTATGTCTAACCTAAATACCACCTTTAGCGCCATTTGAAATGCCCAGTTCTTATTTCTATAGCAGCCGACCAATGGCTGAGTGGTTAGCGTTCCTGACTCTCGAGCTGTGGGTTCGAATCCCGTGTCAGGCATGAATGCTACTTTCTCTCTGTGTTTCTCTGTCTTTTCTTGTGTGTTGATGTATGAATGTGGCCCACCCTATAAACGGGTTTGTGGTGGTATGACGCGGGTAAAGCTACTCGCCTCTGTGACTTTGTTCACAGGTGTCAGCTGGGTAACAACAAATGAGTAGCAGTTTCCAGCCTTGTTGTGGCGAAGGGTTAGTTACCCAATTGTTCCCGCCATTGTGAATAAAAATATTTCTATAGCAACCACCAGTAACAAGACAACGGAAGGTATTCCTCGGCTGAACAGTAGGAACTCTCTTAAATAATATAAAAACGTAAATGCCAGATATTAAATATAAAACATAAAATTTGTTTGATTTATTTTCATTGTTTCAAAATAGCATGATTATGCAAAGAAAGAGTTATGGATAAGAATTAATAAACATTAGATACACCCAGACAATCGTTTATGTATTTCAGTTTCCGATTTCTACGCTTTACAAACGAGCTCCTTCATATGTACTCATATAAAAGCAACTGAGTATTCTAAACTCATAATTCATGCATCATTTTAATATGCCTCAACAACTTAAGCGATTCCCTTTCAATAATATTAATTGAATTATAAATTTAAATACCAGTGGATTTTGAGCCACATCGTGTATCCTGGTGTGAATTAGAGGACTTTATATAAATTTAAATTTTCACATCAGTGTCAACACAATCAGCCAATATCAAATAGGATAAAACACTTTCGCCGAATACCTCGGGCGCCAAGATTCATTACACATTCAATCCTGAAATTCTTCCGAACTCTGTCTAATCACCGTCCCAAGTTCCTTAATCAGGAGCCATAACTAATCTGGTGGAGAATAACCGTGGCACGCATTGCCTAATGAAAGAAGCAATTCCGGCCTCGGCGCATTCTTCGCCACGCAGCGGAAATTAAAACCCAGCGCATATCGTCGCTTGCCATTCCGTCCAATTTAGCCGGCAAAATCAAAAGGGGAGGGGGAGGTGTTACATTGTGTTGGGTGGGTTGTTATTCAAATAACAGCGAATAATCTTAGAATGGCAGAATCCTTCGACCCCCCCTCAGGAACACCCCGCCATTCATCTGGTTACCAGTGAATGGAAAGAATATCCGTTAATCCTGATAGAAAAGGACATCGAAATGCTGGAGGGCATTTAAATGCTGCAGAGATTTTCCTCAGCCAAATCCTTTTCTATGGTAATTCAAGGACAGGAGAAAGTGCACCCGATAAATATCTAAAGCTAAAGGAAAGGAAACGGTTTAACAAGGATCATTACTTACTCTTCGTTCCTGTTAGTCACAAAGAAGCAGCGACTTTACATCTACCCAACCAGAAATTTTAAATGGTAAGAGCATCCGAGGGAGGTGCTAAGTTTCTTTTCCTCGTTTATATATATTTTTTCTTTCTCAGTGGGAATGGCGAATCATTAAAATTTGAGAAGTGAGTTGCCTTTGCACTCAGAATAGGAATCTGCCCCCCTGGTGCATTTAAGAAAGTTGAAGTTTGCAGATAGTAACTGCCACATTCACACTAAAGAGAAATTTCTTCACGCTTTTAAGTTTTTTTCAACATTATTCTTTAGATTTATAATAGTGAGAGATGAGGAAGATACCATAAATTTGGAATACATTTATTTAAATGCGTTCTAATATTTGACAATATTCTTAATCATTGAATGATAGATATTTTTAAATTTTGTAATTGCCCCCCAACTTGTCTAGTGGTCAGCGTGCTTGACTGTGGATTAGGAGGTCCTGGATTCGAATCCTGGTTCGGGCATGGATGTACTTTCTCTCTCTATCTATCCTGTCTTTGTCCTTTCATTGTATGAATGAGGTGTAAATGGTTGCCTATCCTATAAACGGATACCTATGGCATGTATGTAGAGCAAAGTCGTACTTTCACCTTTATGGTGCTCTGATTAAAAACGAAAGACGCTCCCATTTGACTTAAATTTCGTATAGCCAAAGGCATAGCGGGCTTGGCTTGTCCAAGTGTCATTATAAACAACAACATTTCTACTTTTAATAGAAGTATATTAAGAGGCCATTAAGTGCCTAATATGAAAAGAAAAATTATCAAATAGAAACTATATTGAAAAATATATAAAATAAAAGAATTGAACAATTTTGTTTCGAAATTCATATTATTTCAACGACAATCTAGCATTTATTGGGAAAAGTATCATATGTGTATTCTATGCAGTTATATATATATATATATATATATATATATATATATATATATATATATATATATATATATGAAATGAATGTGGAAAATCTATGGGTGGAACTATTGGGAAAAAAGATTTACTAAATTTTGTAATTAAGTTATTGCATTATAATTGTATTCGTAAATCATGTTTTCAGATAATTTTTTTTTATCTCTAGAGTAAGAAATAAATTAAGTGCTGAGACTTTTTTACTTTTTACTTAAAAGAAATATTTATATTAAGAAGGTACATTGAGAACAAAAATATATATCGTTTGAAGTGTCATTTGAAGAAAAAAAATTAAAAGAAAGCTTCGTTTTCGTTCCCTCGTATTTTCATTACTATCCAAGTAACAAAATGAACAATCTGAAATAAATAACTACATATTTTCACCACAATAAATGAACTTTATCTTTATTGATCGACTTCAATAAGATCTGAAGTATAAAATATAATAATATTTATTTCTATAATTATTTTAATTTAAAAAATGATTTTGAAACAAATGAAGTTGATTAGAAAATATTTTAGTAGAATATCTTATTACCAAGTGTCTAAAATATTTACAAAAAATTTGAAAATATTTACCTTAAATGAGCTTCTCTTAATATTTTAGAACAAAATAATAAATAATACTTTTATTGTTTAAATACTCTGAAATATATAATTAAAATATATTTAAAAAATTTAAAAAAGAGTAGAATCAGACTCTATTAATGTTCACTTTTAAGAAATTTAAAATATTTTTTTATCATGTTCGTTCCTTTCTTCACAATCAAAATAAATTTACATATTCAACTTGATTGTTTCCTGTCTTTTTTAATTTATAATTTCTTGGGAGATTCGGAAATGCTAATACACATTACTAGACGCTTCAATGGGAAAAAGCAATTATATTCATTCCAGTTATTATAATTTTTCACCAGTATGTAGTTCTACCTTCACTTCTACTTCAAATGTATGGACAACATAGCTACTCTATCATTTTCTGCTTACCTTTTCTCCTTATGGACTACAATTTCTGCATACCTTTTCTCACTCATGGACTACAATTTCTGCATACCTTTTCTCACTTATGGACTACGATTTCTGCATACCTTTTCTCACTTATGGGTTACCATTTCTGCATATCTTTTCTCATTTATGGACTGCAATTTCTGCATACATTTTCTCACTTATGGACTACAATTTCTGCATACCTTTTCTCACTTATGGACTATGATTTCTGTATACCTTTTTTCACTCATGGACTACAATTTCTGCATATCTTTTCTCACTAAAGGACTACAATGGAGCCCAAGGTATTTTCAGCATGTATAGGAATGGTCAGTTCGATGTTATACAGCGGGAACAGGTTTCAAACCCTCTAATTTTCATATCTGAGACTGATTCCTTTTCTTACTCTGCTACTATGAACTTTCATGTAGAATAAAATAATTTTTGTGGCCTAGTAGTAGGACATACCTTTTCAGAGTGAAACTTGCTGGCTTCAAAACCAGCCACTGTTGAACAACTGGAGAGGGATAATGCATTTTTACCTTCTGCATGCATATGCGTCTTTATGCTTGGGAGTTTTCTGTGTTTCCTTTGTTGGAATATGCAAGCACAGACCACAATTTACTTAAAATTCTCTCCGAGTGCAGTTTAGGGCTGAGCGTTAAAATACCTTACAAGGTGGTGTCAAAGAGAAGAATAAGCAGAACTTACCTAGTAGTTAATTTTCTTTGAGATAAAAGATTCTGGATTTGATATTCGACACTGTTAAATAACAAGAAGTGGATGTTGTATTTGGTATTTCTGTAGTGCTTGGATGCTTGGGAGTTTTCCGAATTTTATCTCTTGAAACACTTGGATCAAATCTCTATCCCTGAAAAGCTCTCCGTAAAAGTAATGTTGTTGTTACTAATGACACTTGGACAAGCCAAGCTCGCTATGCCTTGGCTATGCGAATTTAAGTCGATTGGGAGCGTCTTTCGTTTTAATCAGAGCACCATGAAGGTGAAAGTACGACTTTGTTCTACACACATGCCATAGGTAACCGTTTTTAGGGTAGGCAACCATTCACACCTCATTCATACAAGGAAGGGACAAAGACAGGATAGAT